>PVKA01013101.1:0-55880 GCA_004027165.1 Ctenomys sociabilis
AGTCACGGCCAATGCTTGACCAGATTGCTCTCTGTGAGAGCTTGAGAGAAAGTTTTCTCTTCATGTGACTCTCCCCAGGCACACTTTAGAACTTAAATCTCTTTCCTCTGTGGCTCCATAATCTCCTTGTTCAGAAAATTTGGAGCTCACCTGAGTTTCATGATGTTGCAGTACAGGTTCTCCTATGTCCTGAGTCTTCTCTGACCTTGAAAGGCTAGGGCCAAAATGTTGGCTGGCCTTGTGGCTCTTCTATTTCTCCAACCCTGACTTGTGATCTTAGGTTGTTAACCATCCAGAAGAAAAGCTGATTAGTATCCTGTAGCATATGCCATTCACTTTGCCTTATCTGACTCAATTAATTTTACTTGTTGTACATTGTATTTTACTTTGTGTTTCTGCTTTTCGCTTGTTATACTAGGGAGACTATATGATATTTACACATGGAATCCTCCCACATCTGATCTGTGTGAGCAGTTGGCCTCTCATTACCCTTAGGACAGTCTTCTGTGTTCAGATGAATCCTCAGCTCAGTGCTGTCATGGGTTGTGTGAGAGTCATTCAGGGACTGAGACCCAGAGCTCCTTCTAAGTTAATTTAAAAGACTTCCTGCTTCCACTTTGCATAGTTCTCCAGTTAATCATGGACTACATCGACCTCATCAGGATCCAGGAGCACTTACCCTGCTCCCGAACTTACGGGCTGTTCATTCTTCTCCCATGGTGTCCAATACAATCAACATTGAGGAGAATGATTGATTTTTTTAAATGGCCAGAAAAGAAGAAAACAGTACTGGCTTTGGAGTTTTCCAGATTTCAGCCTTCAAAATGAGTAAAAGCAGTGAGAGTTGGTGAGGTTAGCCACTGACGGGAAGGAAGGAGCCTGTGGAAGCATTCCAGGAAGCTCCCATGTGTCCCCTATTCCAGCCTCTCACATACAGCCCCTTCTCTGCCCTCCAGTACCCTGGCAAGACTGATTTAGAATTCCTGGTGGTGGTGTGTGTTCTTAAGGTGTCCGAGGAATGAAAATGGCTGGTAACAATTTGTTATAGACTTTGTGCTTGATGGATGATGTTTCTGTTACCAGAAGGCTAGGGTGTCAGTGCATGTCAATGCTGTTGAAGATTTTGAATCTTGTATTTTGTAAGAAATAATGAACTTAAGAAAAAAATATAATAGATGAATGTATGTATTCCACTCTTGTCTCTTTTTTCTTATTTTTTGTTTCATTTTACTAGTTCATGTTTGCTATAAAAGCATTTTATGATTGCTTTGGGGGGTGGGAGTAATGAATACATGTACATGGTACAGCTTCCTTCCTTTTTTAATTCCCTTATCTCATCCCTCTCTCCTCCTCTAGCTCCTCTTTCTATCCTTTTATTCCTGTTGATAGCATGAAGCTTACTTCATGTGTATGGCATGTTACGGCCACATTCACTGAGGGTATCAGAATTTTGCACGTGGCTTGTCTATGCCTATTTAGCCATCCCTTCCCCCTGGCCTCCTGTCTTTGATCCTCTGGACCCCCTCCCACTTGCAAGAGACTCGTCCTTTGTCTTTTTCTTATTTTCCTTTATTTTTCTATTAGTTTGTACTTTGCCTTATTTCAGTGAGAGATAAAACATAGAATTCAAGTTTGTGCACTGGATTCATTTTACTTATTTTTTTCAGATGCATTTTACTTATATTTTTCAGATGCATCCATTTCTCTACAAATGTTCCAAATGTGTCCATATTTATAGCCAAGAAATATTCCAGTATATATAGATACTACTTTTTCTTTACCCAATCATCTGTTGATGGGAAATCAATCTAAATACTCTCAGAAGAATTACATCTTTTGACATCTCTTCAACTATTTTAAGGAAGAAAAACTAAAGTTTCACATACATAGTCATGTAACATAAGTGTTTTCTAAGAAGGAGGATGCAAAAGCCTCTTCATTCCCTGGTCACTTCTGCTCTCTTCCCTGCTCAGAGTAGAAGAGGAAGTAATGTTCTCTTCCTGCAGACGGCAAAGAGGGGCCTTCTTTGGAAACTGATTGCTATGGGGTTGCTTAAATCACTGTGAGGCAAAATGGAGAGATGGAAACTGAGTTACAATGCTCAACAAAGAGGTGGAATCCAACAACATTGAAAGTATAGATTTCAGACATGGCTGAAAATATAGTAAGGGCATAAAAGAGAGATTGCTAAAGCTAAGTAAAATTTAATTGCAACAAGAAATGTGTTTAAATTTATTGGAGAAAATAATGATAGATATAGGAATGAAGAATGGGAAAAGGGGCCGGGCATGGTGGCTCATGCCTGTAATCCCAGCACTTGGGAGGCTGAGGCAGGAGGATTGTTGTGAGTTCAAGACCAGCCTGAGCTACAAAGTGAGCTTAAGGCCAACCTGAACTGCATAGTGAGACCCTGTCTCAAAAAGACGAAAAAAAAAAAAAAAAAAAAAAGAATGGGAAACACAAAGATGTGTTGCGTTCATAACAAAGAAACTATCAGACACTAAGAGAGATGTTCAGCTTAGGAATAAAGACAGTTCTCCAAAATGGAGGACCAAGTCAGTGGGCCCCTTCTCAGTGCTGTGAAGTAGGCATGGTGGGGATTGTATCAGTCAGTGCTCAATAGAGAAACAGATTTATAAATATGAGGGTTTTCAAGGTAGAGTTACAATAGCCACCCACAGAATCAGATGTGGAAGTCTACATGCTAGAGACATGAAGGATCCAGTCATAAATCTAGGCCCGAAGCACATTCTGGAGTAAGGTCTGTATGAGGAGGCTTTAGGGTCTGCCCTGGAAGATTGAAGCAGGTGCGCTGGATCTGCCATCCAAGGGCATGGGGAATGCTGCAGCTCCTCTGAAGAAACAGAAGCAGGCTGCTTCTTCATTTCCCTTTTATTTCATTCAGGTGAGAAACCTACTCAGGAGGGATCATCTGTTTTCAGTAAATCCCAGAACTATGCTAATCAGTTGACTATCACAATTAGCCCCTACCAACTTGACTGTTAGAGACATGTCTTAAGCCACAGTATCCAGATACACAAAGACAAGCTCATCATTACTCTTACTAAATCACAGCTGTGCTCCTAGGAGTGGGACCACACTAACTCCACCCCCAAAGTAAAAGGCAGGTTTTCTTTGGATGGTGCTTACTCCTAATAATGTATAACTTGAAACTTATAAATATAACAATGTGTCAGAATTAACAGTAAATATACCAACATTATATTACAGATGAAGCATATTAGGATTGAATTATTATAATTACAAATTATATTTCTATTACTGATCATAAGGTCATAGCTTATATTTAGAATTACTTTCTTCTGCTGCCCATTCTGTATTCCCTTGGACTTCAAGAAGCAGTTTAGCAAGCCTTGGTTCTTTCCTTACTGAAGTGATCCATTCTTTCATTCCTGAAGGGTCTGGCCATTTGTCATCTTTTCTGGATTGGGATGTTTTGCTTTCCCATTGATGTTAGTAGCAGGGCCTGTTAATAGTTGGAGGTGTGCTAATGGATCTTCTTCACTCTAAGTATATTCTTCTTGTCTTATGGAGTAATTGTCCAATTTGCCCTTAATTATTTGTGCCAATAATCCCTGGCAACACCGAAACAATTTTTCTTAGCTTGTTTACCCACATATGAGGAGAGCAAAAATGATCAAGAGGAAGTGTTAGCTTCCAGTTCAATGTTGTTATCACTGTGGCTCCCTCCTCTGAAGCTAAGACTTCTAAGCCAGGGGAGTATAAGGTCATCAGGACAGGAAGCAAATACTTTGCTAGTGGATCATTAAGGTTAATGGTGAACAGTAGCATTCTGATTTCCACCCCTTAATGTCTGTGAATCCCAGCTATGGGAGACACAGTTCCATGCCATGGATACAGATGCAATGCATATGCAGTCTTTTGAAGAACTTGCCCTGGGGCCTGCAACCTATTGCTATCTAGCAGACACTGTAATTCTGTCTTCAAAACACCATTCCACCTTTATATGGATCCAACTCTTCTGGATGGTGAGAGACATGGTAAGACTAGTGAATTCCATGAATTTAAGCCCATTGACTCAACATTTTTCAGCCTTAAAATGTGTCTCATTAGTCAGAGGCAATGCTTTATGGAATTCCATGATAGTGAATAAGGCATTCTATAAGTCCACAAAGAGTAATTTTGGCAGAAACATTACATGCTTGCATGACAAATCCATACCAAAGTAAGCATCTATGCCAGTAAGGTTTCTATGATGGAAACAGCTTAAAATAATCAGCATCCCTTGGGAAACCCTGTACCAAATACATAAAATAATAATAAATAATAACAATAATAATAATAATCAGCCTACCACCAGATCATAAGCTGATCACCATGAGGAAATGTAGGATACTGAGGATTAAGTGTTGGCACCTGTTGGCCTACTGGGTACTGAGCAATAGCGATAGCCAGATCACCCTTGCTGAATCAGAGTCCACGTTGCTGAACCGATGTATAACCTCTGTCCCTGCCACCCTGGCCAGTCTGTTCCTGGGCCCATTGGGTAATGACTGGGATAGCTGAAGAAAGATGTTGGTTCCTATCCATAGAACAGAGCTTGATTATCAAAGTTGTATTTTGCTTTGTAAATACTCATTTTCTGGTGAGACACAAATATATTTATATTGGTCACTCATATGGACAGGTCTATCCACATGCCTTTTCTGCAAATATTGTCACCAATTTTGCAGTCATGTTCCTTTCAATTCCTGACCATCCAGCCATACCATTGGCTATAGTCCATGAATAAGTAGTACACAATCACATATCGAATAATTTTTCCTTCCAGAAAAAAAGCATACCTTGACGTAACTGGGTTGAAGTTCTTCTCACTGTGAAAATTTCCACTGACCACTGTCCTTAGGTATGCCCCAGAAAGAGGTTACAATGTTATAGTCATTTACTTATGTCTAATGGCTGCATAATGTGCACATCCATCTGTAAACCAGACCCCAGCCTTCTCCTTTGCTAGCCAGTCATATGGTACACCACACAAGACCATATATGCATGCTGGAATACAGAAAGTAATAGAGCAGAAATAGGAGTCATAGGCATTTGGGCTTCTTCTCCATATAACTTACTTGTACCTTCTGGCCCTAATCTTGGTCAATCACATATGTACCATTTTCACTTAATGATAGGCTATTGCTGTGCTCACCTAATTTTATGGTTCAGTGGATCAGTCAACACCAGCTCATGATGAACAGCTTTAGGTCACATGGTAACCTAGTGTCCATGGTCAAGTGTTCAGTTTACAGTAAGACCAGTAGCAGGCCAACAATGATTTTTTGAAAAGAGTATAGTTGTGTGCAGATGATGGCAGTCTTCTCCATAACCATAAAGACCCCTACGGCAGTTCAGCCACAAGGCCTGCCAGAGACTCCAAACAGCAACCCTACCTGCCCACTGGCACTTCAAGTATCACTTTAGGTAGCATCTGCTAGATTATATGGCTCCAGGGACAGAGCAGCCTGCGCAGCCAGCTGTGACCTGCTTCAGAGCCTTCTTTTGTTTGGGCCTCACTCAAAACTAGTAGCTTTCTTAGTCCATTCAGTAAATGAGCCAGATTAAAGCACCTGAGAATTGTGCTGTGTCCAAAATCCAAATAGGTTCCAAATACAAATATGCATTGTCTCCTTTTTGGTTGTAGGGAGAGCCAGGTGCTGCAACTCATCTTTTACCTTAGAAGGGCTATTTCTACCTGATCCACACCAATGGACTCCTCAAAATTTCACTGAGGTAGACGAAGTACTTTTAAGTATAGTTGGATTTCTTTCCCATTGTCTGTCTCACAAATACTTTTATCCACAATCCACAATCCAGGGTTGCATAGTGAGACCTTGTACCAAATACATAAAATAATAATAATGATAATAATAATAATAATAACCAGCCTACTACCAGATCATAGGCTGATCACAATAGGGAATGGTGGGATACTGAGGATTTTGATAATGGTTTGCTCAGTTTTACAATTTTGCCACTACTTGGCTGACATATATAATCACATAAATCACACTAATGAAACATGAAATGATACACTAGAGCCCATTTTTGCACTTATGATAATTCATTAAAGCCTTTAGCTAGTCTGTCATCATTAGATAATATTTAGCAGAACTGAACTTTTAAAAAGTCTTCTGCTTTTGTTATTGGTTGATTTTTATAATGATAGCCATTTTTCTTAAATTGAGATGGAATCTCAGTATTGTTTTGATTTGTAGTTCTCAAATGACTAATGATGTTGAACATTTTTCATATATTTACTTGCCATTTAAGTTTCATCATTTGGTAAGTGTATATCCATCTCAGATGCCAATTTTTGGATTGGGACTTTGAACATTGTGACCTTAATTTTTAAAATAGTTATGTTCTTTTTTTTCTTGGAAGAACTGGGCACTGAACTGTTGTAGTCACTGGTATGAGAATCTGAAAGAGTAAATAAGGTCCCAAAATACAACAGATATTGTGAAATGGGAAGGAATTGTTCAAGAGGTAAGCATGACTAGAGTGGCTAAAAGGAAAAAGGAAGGAAGGGAAAAGGAAAAAAAATGTAAGGCTGTTACTGTATTCATTTCTCTTAGTTCACTGAAAAGAACAGTTGGTACTAATATTTGTACATTTTTATGCCCATATTTTGTTGTATTGGTAACTTTTTGATGTAATATGCAAAATATTAAATACTTGAATTATATTTTGTTTTTAATTTAAAAATTTTTTTTTCTGTAAATAAAAAAGCAGAATCACAGACAAAGAAAAAATCAATCCTGACACAGGACTTCATAATGGAGCCATTTCAGATACATATTAATTTCATACCTCTGTCACAAGATTAAGTGACAGTGCATTATTTCTTGACAAGAAATTGATTCACAATCTAGTAATCCATATCCCCAAAAGTACCAGACATGTTCATATTAGTTTCTTTAGAAATTCTATAGTGTATATGAAAATTGTACAGTATTCACTGGATATCTCAGTTGGAAAGCAAGAATACTATAGTAAATCTATGTCAGATTGTTCTCAGACACAACTTATCTATGACTAATGGGAGAATAATAATGATCATAAGAAATATAGATAATGTAATATGCAGTCTGAGCCTATTTCTAGAAGAGACTACTAAAATGATTCAAATCTACATTGTTCCCCTAAAGCCTCATGTGTTTGGAAAGCAAATGGATCATGGGAGTGTTACAACCCATCCATGATGAGGGAGTAAGTGGCTTGCTGGTGGGAGGTGGGCCAGGATGGAGGTGGGTCACCATGGGCTCCGGCCTGACCCAGAAGCCTGTGCCCCCCTGCTGGGCATGTCCTTTCTCTCACTGTTTCCCGGCTGCCATTGATTGAGCACATTTTTTTCTGCCATGGTCTCCTGCCATTCTATTTCTGTCTTGGAACCAGTTGACCTGAAATTGGCACCATGAGACAAGATTTCTTAGCGTCAGGTACTGTGTTACAGGGATGAGAATGTATGTAAGATAGAGTAGTGTACCAGCAAAGTAGCATCATTGGTGTAACTGTATCTGATCAAAGATTTAGAAACCTTTAAAACATGTTTGTAAGAAGAATGTGTAATTGTTTGTAAAAACAAAGCAAAGAAGTTCTAGAATTTGCAAGCAGCAGATGATGCATACTATTGGTCAGGGCTCTAAAGACCATAATGCTGATAGAAGTACAAATAGTAAAGACTAGGCTCAGGGTGTTTTAGTTGAGAAGAAAGATTTCATTTACAGTAGGAAGATAAGCCATATGTGTTATGTATTGGCAAAAATATTGTCCATGTTTTAATGTTCTGAGACTTCACAGGAGACTGATATTAAGAGAAGTGGATTGATTAGTCTGGTTGAGGAAAGTTGAAATCAGCTGTGGTATGGGTAGCCAGAGCTACACTGAGAATCAGGAGCAAAAAGCAGCAAAAAATATACACTTGTTAAGTGTAATTATTTAAAAAAGATTCTATCCCCTTAGTTCCTGGAACTTGTTGTAGAAATAAAATGGAAAAAAAAATTGTATTACACCCTTAGTGTAAAGTGAAATTATTTGACTTAAGGATGACTTGCTTATAGAAGCATACTTTAGTAAAACCATTAAAATTGCAGTTGAATTGATCTGGAATTTCTATATAGAAGTAATAATTATTAGAGTAATTCTCTCCTTGCCTGATTCTTATTGAGCTATGTGCTGTTAGGCTTTAATGATACATATGCACGCCTAGGGCATATTTCCTATAGTTAGTCATGTCCCTAAGCTCCCATAGATCAGCAAAGAATTTCCTAAGGCTGTCATCCCTCAGCCATGATGTTTCTACCCCATTTTTTATGACGTGAGCTTTATTGCAGTTTTCCAGGTAGAACTTGCTACCTACTGCTGGAATTCTATAACATGCTCAGGCATGTTTGGAAGATCAGTTAACAGTGTTCCAAGGCATGTGCAGATGGCATGCATCCAGAAGCCCAGGCGGCTCTGATCCTGGTACAAGAATGCCACCCTGGTATCTTCAGGGAGAGAGCTCTGATGCCACATTGCAGGGAGGGACAGTACTGTGAGCTGAAAATTTCCAACGTCCTCCATAATTGGGAGCACAAGACAACCCTGTGCTATGATCAACATCACAGATGGACTGAAAACAACGTGAGAGACAGAGGCTGTGGTGATATTGAATCTGCCTTCCACAAAGCAACCCATCTGCAGTCTGTGGGAAGAACATAAGGCATATGTTAACTTGGAAACTTATGCCCTTTTTTTTTCTAATTTCTACCTGAAATTCACCATTTCCTTGTGTTACGGACATAAGAAACAAACCTCAATAGAAACAGCATCTTCGATTTTGTGTTCCTCATTTAAGTCAGAGGTATATTTTTTAATCACATAAAAACTGTTTCATATACTTAAAATAATGTGTGTGTGTGTTCACTACTACTCCGGAGTCCTGGCAGATAGGAGACTCACTGCTAGATCTCATTATGTCCTGTGAGAGTAATGAATCTATTTATTGCTATAGAATATGTTTCTGTGTATTTAGGTGACACAGGGATAACAAAATCACAGCCTGCTAGATGTCTGGTTCAAGTTAATGTTCTCCAAAATCAAAGAATGAATTTTAGGAGCAGTGGAGCTTAAAAGCAGAATATGTTCATTGGGGAAAGAAAGCTTCCCTTCAAGAGACACAAAAAGGGTCCCAAGTGTGTTGTCAAGGAACCTGCCTTTTCCTGGGCTTTTTTTATAGAGAAAATCTATGATGTTAAGTGGGTCCAAGTTGGAAAAAAATGGAAAATCACAAGGTGGGTGAGAGATGGGACAATATTATGGTCGGCAAATAGGATTGTGAATGTAGTTGGTCAAGTAAGATTGAATGAATTGTCATCAGGTGGGACAGCAAGTCACATGGCAAGCAGGTATGAACACAGAACAGGGGCTTTTCCTCTTGGGGTTTGGGTCAGCGGCTGCTTCTGGCTTTCTCAAGGTGATCAATATCTATTTAGAATATCAATCTCTGATGTTTAACCTTAGGAAGTATGTGAGTGCATACCCTGCGTCTTTTGTCTTGAGGTCTGGCCCACAGCTAAGGTGCCTGGGTTTGCCACTATTGCAAGGTACTGCCTTCTGCACTGACTCCTTTGAGGGCCCAGGCCTATCTGACTGCCTACAATATTTTTATCTAACTTAGCTGCTATAACAATAGGCTTCTTTTATACTCCTGTGGAGATTTGTTTTATATGTTTAAAAACCTTCCACCCTGCCCATTTTTGTAAAACTGCAGTCATCTTGGACCTTTTAAACACAAATTTTAAACTCAACCAAGCTGTGATAAGTGGAATGGTTACTGTTTATACTGTGGTATGTTTTTGATTACAGCAGACGATACTTTCTTTTCCAGTTGTCTTTGAGAATAAAGGAAAAAATCTTCAGATGCAATGGTTTTGTGTAGCATCTTGTCTATCATGTTTTGTAAATACTGGAGAAGCTTTGACCAATTTGACTTAGAGATGAAATGTAACTTTGCTTACAAAAATTGCTATTAAACTCCTGCTTAAGGTGTTCTAATTTTCTGTGAGCACACTAAAAGCGAAAAATAAATGTGAATAAAATGTAAAAAAAAAAAAAAAAAAAAAAAAAAAAACCTCTTTCTTGTGAGGAAAGTGCAGGACTCCTTTGTACTTTACCGGTCTGTGCACAGTTCAGGTTGGAGGCTCTGGGTGCAGGATCAAGGGAGCCCTTCATTTTTACCTGGAGTTTTGCTGTAGCATTCATGCTTTGGTAACTCGTGAAGTTTAGGCAAAATAAAACCTAGCAGTCAAAATCAGCAAGGAGTGATTAAACAGATGACCCAGTAATGAATGTCTTTAAAAACTGTTCTCTGCCATTCAAAAGGCATTGTTTAGGAATTGCAGAAACACATGTGTGAGGAGTAGAGAGAGGTCCTGGCATGGAGTTGAAAGGCCTACAACAGTGACAGAGCGAAAGCGGTGAAAAACCATTTTTAGTAAAACGGCATCTGGTTTCACATCTGATGTTTCTTATATCTCTGCAGTTGGCACACACACAGGCATAACCAGGCACAAACATGTGTAACTGAAATGATGCTGTGCATTTCATTTACCTCCTAAGCTAGGCTTTTAGCAAGTTTCAAAGCAAATACATTACCTTAGTGATTATTCTTAGAGGCTGAAATAACAAATTGAATTAATTTGAACCATTTTTCTATTATGGAACATTTAGATTGATTTCTAGTTATTGCTTTTGAAGATAGTATTCTTAACAAAAGCATTATGTCACTATATGCAAATTTTAAAACTGGTTTCTAAGAAAGTATTTTGGTGTTTACCAAATACCACTTTGGCCACTTTGGAGGAAATGAAGACTTTTCACAAATGATTGTTTTTAATAAATTCCATAGGTTTTTATTGTTGAAATGAAAAAAGGAATCAGTTGATAAAAAGTAAAAATCAAGGGTGTCACAGAGAAGTAACGCATCTTAATTTATCTCAAAAGAAATAAATCTTTCCCTGTTAACTGAGTTAGAGAGATGATACCACTGATCAATTATTGAGTATGACACAGACATTTTCTCTCAAGATTTTTGGCCTTAATCATCATTTTAAACACTTACCAGTGAGCAGCTGAGACCTCAAAATGAACCCATTCATTACAGCAAAGAAGAGGGAACTGTGTCTTCAGAGCATTAGAACAGACTGGATAATTGAACAATTTTAAGGAAACTGAGCAGAATTTTAAGTGGTGCAGTTAGGAGCAGAAGAAGCAAGAACAAAAGAAAAGCAAAGAAACATAGGAATCAAAGATGAAAATTTTGTAACATGCTAACAAAGTAATAGGAGTGAGTGGGATTGGTGTACAGGTCCTGAAAAACCCAATGGAAAGGTTTAAGAGATTTCAAATGCTTCTTTTCCTCAGATAAAATGAACTAGAGGTAGCCACCTTTTTTAGCTCTTCAGGAACTGGAAGCAGTCTACAGGAGCTGAATTATAGGAGATGAAACCCTTCAGCAAAGACAAAGACACAGATCATGGCAGCTCATCTAGCCCAAGAAAGGGCGGTGGGGTGAGGCCCTCATCTAGCGCAAGAGAGGGGCTGTCTTCCTGCAGAACAAAGTCAGTATATTGTGCACCAGATACAATCAGTCGGACTTGGGGTGCTTTGCAAACAACATGTTGATGTACATTGCAAATTTCTGTGCATGAGGCTTCTAGCCAGGACAGGCAGGCAAAAGTCAGATGCAAGGAGCTACAAATGCTGGTTGGTGGCCTGACTTTTATCATGAATGCAATAGATGGGATGTAATCAGAAATTGGAGGGATATAAATAGGAAATAGAGAGACTTAAGGATTAAATACATCACTTTGATGGGATATGTGCAATGGACAATAAAGAGGATTAATATAAAGGAGGAGCCATTGGTAGACTGTCAGGCTACAAGAAGAGTGTAGTGAGAAGGCGACCTAAGAAAGGAGCTCAAACCTGCTCTAGAGCTGCAGAAAGTGGAAGCATCCATGGGCCGGAGGTCACTGAGTAGGAGGAGTGAGCAGTGGAGTGTAGGCAGAGGCTCCATCACTTGCTTCCAGGCAGGGGAGGAGCCCTGTTCATGGTTTTCCATCTCTGTGGTGCTTGTTCTCCCAAGCACTGGAGCAGGACTCAGGAGCAGCTTCCTGCCCCATCCAGTAGACCTCACCTACTGGCGGAGGAACCCGAGCAGCTGCCCCTCTTCTGCTTAGCATTAAGAAAAAAATCAGCTTTCTTCTCACCCCACTGAAAGCAGCAGACTAGAGGTGCCAATTTTTGTTGCTTTTGTTTTTGTTTGCTTTTTGCCTGAGTAGAGTGGGTATTGGTAGAATGTGTCCTGAAGCTGGCAGGACTGAAACATTCCTTTGTGATTTTTGAATTATACTGGATGATGAAAAACTATGGTGAATGGTTAAACTCTAAAAGAACTCAGAGTGAAGATACATTGTCAAGAATGGTGTGTTAAGGGCAGTATTTTGAGTAGTTTGAAGGAGATAATGACATTTGTCTTTTATTGTAATATATTTTTTAATGTATCCATTTACTATAATGTTTATTGCACTTCATTGATCAACCATTTACAACAATTTCTGTCAAATAAAAACATTACATTGTATCCTCATTCACCTTTTCACCATATCTGTCATTGTGATTTCTGGCTCCTCCTCAAAGTTCAAATGACGAAGAAAGGTAAACATTTTTCTAATAGGTTTAGGATATTGATGGCAACCAAAAGAGCACAACTAAAGTCAGGAAAAACTTACAGAGATACTTGAAGAAGTGGCAAGAAGGATGGTGTAAATGTATTCGCACCAAGCAGGAATATCCCAGGCAATTAATGGTGATGTGCCTTTTACTGTAAATAGCTTGCTCTGAAATCTGAACATTCAACATATGCTTTGATTATACCCCATACAGTGTGAGGAATTCCATAAGTCAAACAGGCAGAGAAGAGGTAGACTAAAATCACCACAGCTATGGGGAGGCAGTAGATGGGGAGCTGAGTAGAGAGATACCAGGTACCAGAAGGGGCATTAGCAGGGCATGGACATCACAAAGGAATACCAACACCAAGATTGGTGGTGATAGTGTGTTAAACCAGGCATGATGGAAAAGATAACGCCAATAGTGTGCTTTATATCTAGATCACCCCTGGCTCCTCACGTGTGCACAGGAGGAGCCTTTGAGGGGCGATTGAATCATGTGGTGGAGGACTGGTCCATTGAACAATGTATAGCCAGGTATGATGTTGGAAGGTGAAGGCTGGCTGGAGGAGGTAGGTCTCTGGGGCATAGCTTGAAAGGGTCAATTTCTCTCCCTCTCTCATGTCACTCTACCATGCCCCTCTGGAGCTAATGAAGTATGAACTAAAAATTCTACAAATTGTGAGTCAAAATAAACCTACATTTTTTTAAACTTGGGGGTTTCAGGCATTTTGTACCAGTAATGTAAAAGATTATTAAAACACATTTTGACGATAGCGTAGTGGTGCCATTGCTGTGACACCACCTGAGCAACTGGTTGAGAAGGCTTTGGAACTGGCCTATGGGAGGAATTTGAAAAGTTTTGGAAATGCCAGATGGAAATGTCAGCTCTAGAATGCTGATTAAAGGATGATGGGAGACTCTGATTGGGGCTCAGAAGGCCAGAATGTTAACCATAATGCAGTCAGTAAAGACCAAGCTTAAGAAGATGAAGGGCTCTCTTGGGAGTTGGATTTTAAGACACTTGAGCTGTGTTCTGTTCTGAGCATTTGTTCGTACTTTCATGTCAAGTCATAAAACTGCCTGGGAGACTGAGACTAATAAATCTGGCAGAGGAAATTTCAAAGCAGCCAAACATTCAGACTATGATTTGGGTACAGTAGGGGACTTTCATCCAGCTCCACAAGAAGAGAGCTCAGTTGCTAAAAAGACTAGCATTAAGAAGAAGCCAATTACTTTGGAAAAGGACAATAAGAATGATGGTCTGAGGGTATTATAGGAATCAGTAGAACTCTACTCTTGGAAGGCTCAAAATTACAAAAGCAGAAAACTGCTTTGAGGAGATAGCCCCAGGGCCCCTGCTCCAGAACAGTGGCAGGCTACAGCATGGGAATTCATGCCTTAGGATTCCGTTCACCTGCTCAGCTGTTCGTGACTCAAAGGCCTCTACAACTGTCAGAAAGACACACAAGGTCTCAATCACTGCTCTGACTTATGGCAGACTTCGGCATCATCCACGAAGTGGGAGTGATCTAGGCATGCAAAATGTAACTGTTGTTCAATCAGGAAGGCTTCCACCCAGATTACAGAAGAAGGTCAGGAAGACCATGGAGTGTGCCCCTGAAAGGGCAGTATGTGACACTGTACTTGCAAGCCTAAAATACAATGAGGACCCCCAAAAACCAGAGGAACCAGGAACATGAAGTCTGAGGAAAAGCCACAGGAATGAAATAAACCACCACAAGACTGAAGCAATTAAGGCTACAATTACTGATAAAGCCATAAGGGCAAAGCTATCTAAGCCCTTTGGAGTTCACAGCTCAGAAAAATTTTCCCAAGATGCTGGAGATAGAAATACATGTTTGCTCAGATAGACTTTTCTTGTACTTTGATGCTCTTTCTTTCTCTTCCCCTTCTTTTTGAAATAAGAGTATTTATTCTTGTCCCAGTATATCATAAGTGGTTACATTTTTGTTTCTACAGGGGCTCATAGCTAAGAGTTTTCCTTACCTATTGGAAGAAGCTTTGGACTTGGATTTTGCAGCACTGCTGAAATTGTTCAGACTTTGGCAAGATTTAGATGTGGTCTAATGTAGTTTGCATGAAGCAATAAGCATGAGGTTTTTGGGGTCAAAAGTAGAAGGTGGTGATCTAAATCTAGGTGCCTCCCCAAAACTTCATGTGCTTACGAGTATGGCTCTGGGAGGTAACTTCATCATAATTGAATTAGTCCACTGATAAGTTTGTGGCTGCATGTGATGCTTTGAGGTGAAGCCTGATGAGAACAGCATGGTCACTGGGGATGTGGCCCAGAAAGGTCTATTTGCCTCTCTCCTCCCTTATTTCCTTTCTGCTGCCTGCCTGTCATGTCATGAGCTGTTTCTCTTCTGTCATACAGCACTGCCATCGCCCCCTGTTTAGAACCAGCTGACTATGGAGTGGATTCTCTACATATTGTGAGCCAAAATAGACCTTTCTTGTTTGAATTGTGTTGTGTATTCTGTCCCAGCAACAAAGAAATTAATGATAGTAGGGTAAAGATAGGGTTAATGCTTAGTGAAAATGACAATAGTTCAATTAGTGGAGCTAGGGATAGTTAAGAATCAGTATGTTCTCTTTCCACTACTATGGCAAAACACCAGAACTAAAGTAAAGCAGGATTATTTGGCTTTTTGTTTTAGACAATGCATTCATTCTTTCTTGGCTCCATTGCCTCAAGAGCCCTCTTTTGAGGTTGATCATGGGCTAGAACTGACAGAGTAAAACACATCCCCTCACAGAAGATGGGAAGCAGCTTAAAAAACATAAAAGTGTCAGGGGATAAGTGTCCTCTTCAAGAGTTCGGGCCCAGTGATCTATTTTCTCCACCTAAGCCCCATCCCCTAAGGTTTCTATACCCCATGATAAGATCATCAAATTTGAAGCCAGTCATGATGAATTCATTTGGAAAGTTAGAGCCCTCACAATCACTGTACTGGATTGTGAACTGGTGGTCAACTTGTTACACCCAATTGAACTAAATTAACCTGGTACTGCATGTGGGAGGCCCACCTGAAGATTGTTGGCACCAGTATAAGAGGCAGAACTAGGTAGATTGTTGTGGAGCTGTTAGGGTATGTGTTTGCAGAAGCTGTTAGGGAACTGCTGATTCTTTTCAGTTGTTGTGCTAGAGGACCTTGTCATGCTGGTTTTCCCGATAAATTTGTCTGTGCTTGTCAGAGGAGGGACTTGGGATCTCATTGTCTCTGAGGATGGCTGCAGTTCATTTTGGGGGAGCATCACTTACTGGCTCCAGAGGAGAAGATGGTACATAACTCAAGTATCCTGGAGAAACTCGTTACGTTGGATTTCCTGAAGAGAACTCAGCTTTTCTTATCATTGGAGGAGCTTGGGACTTCACTGTTGCTAAGTATGGCTATGGTATTCTGAGGGGAGTTCTGGCTTCTTATCTTGACTGTTTCTTCCTGGCTCCAGTTCAGATACCTCAGTCTGTTAGCACAGATCCTTCATCCTGCTGGCACAGATTTTCTCCTTGTACCACTGACCTTTGGGCTTTCCTGGAGAATATCTATGAAAGATGCCTGCATGAGGCATTGTTATGGGCTCTAGGCCTCCAGTTGGACTTGTAGGAGACATTGTTTGAGCTCTGGGTCTTCAGCTGGACTCATGCAGGACATTATTTTAGTAATAGATTCATCAACTAATATCTGGCCAAAAGGAATGTGAATGTACTGCTCCCCTTAGTAAATTCAATATGGATATAAAATATTTGAATTATTATTTAGAAAAAGCAGGTTCAGTGAGTGTGTAGCAAGTCTGTGGGAGAGCCTTTGGCTTCTCCCTATGCACGCCATGATATCCAGAGCACCCGCCCCCAAGTCCGCCAAGCGAGCGATAGGCCTCAGATCCCAGGCTGACCTGCCTGTCAACTCTCCAGAGCCTCTGCCCCCAAGCCCACCACAGAAGTGATAACATTTGTGATTTCACCTGCACCTGATTCACCCTCTCCTGACCTAGAGAGTGTGAGAGAGAGCTTCTGTGATTCCCAGTGCTTCCCAGACCAGAGACCTAAGAGAGGGGAACCACAGTCTCACAGTTGTACCAGAAGAGCTGCAGCAAAAAGGAACTGAACAAAATAGCTAGATCCAGGCCAGGCATAACTGGATAATCTCAAACTTAATAGACTGGTACCTGAATCTCATTATGTGCTAAGGTCATAACTGCACCAAAACTCTACACCAAAGATCAGAGGTAAGTGCTATAAAAAATGAGGAAGACAAGAAGAAAAAGGCAGTCCAAGGGCTCGAGTCCACCAATAAGTACAGAGGACACTAGCTCAGCTGAAATGAATGAACAGAAGCAGAGGCAAAGAAACAACAGCAGAATGGTACAAAGGAACTCAGACCAGAATTAACACTTGAAATAAAAAATAAATATTTTAATACATAGCATGTAAAATGATGAATGAAATTCAGAAACATATGGGGGAAACCCAATGCCCAGCCAGAACAAGTGCAGAGAACACTATTCCAGCTGAAACGTATAAATTAACAGTGTTGGAAGAGAGGTAAAGAGGAACACAAAGCAGAAATAATTTCCAAAATAAAAAAAGAATTCTTAGAAATCATGCAATCTGAAGTAGAGAATCAATTCTAGAAATATACAGAGGAAACCCGATTTTGGAAAAACTCTGCAGTAAAAGAATTAATAGCTACCTCTAAAGAAGACATTGATAAAATATAGAGGAGATCAGAAATATGATGGATTCCTGGAATGAGTGATACAGAAGGAAAATAAAACACTTGAAACAGAGTCAAAGAGATATAGGAGGACTAAAAATATCAATCATGAGTCTACAAAACCACTTGATTGAAAGTGAAGACAGAGTTTCAGATCTTGAAGATGCTAGTACAGCTAGTGAAAAGGTGAGAAAGGATCTCTTGAGAAAGGATCTCTTAAAAACAACAAGAATGCAGGAAAAGATAATCCATAACCTTCAAGATGGTGCCAAGATGAACAATATGAGATTAATTGGCATCAATGAGAATAAAGGAGTCAATACAAATGTTATATAAAGAATATAGGTAGAAGTAATTGCAGAAAACTTCCCAAATATGAGGAAACAATCCAACATTCAGGTAAGTAAAGCATACAGAACACCAAATAACTTCAACCCAAGTAAAAACACACCAAGACATATAATAGTCAAGATCCCAGAAATCCAACACAATGATAATATGCTGAAAGCTGAGAGAGAACAGAAGCAGATCACATTAAAAGGAAACCCCATCAGAATTATAGCCGATATCTCTACACAAACCATGAAGGCAAGGAGAGCATGAAGCAGAGTTCTTCAAGTCCTGTATAAAAACAAATTATAGCCCAGAAAATTATACCTTGCAAACTCTCTTTCAAGTTTGATGGAGAAGTGAAATACTTCCACAACAAAGAAGAACTAAAAAATTTCATGATGACAAAGCCATCCCTACAAAGGATACTGAAAGATGTTCTAGAGAGAAACCACAAGGAGCAGAACTGCACTAATGAGAATGGAAGGAACCTGATAAACAGGGCAAACAATTAAATATAGGATAAAAAGGAATAAACAACAGCAGGTAAATATCATGACAATTATAAGTCATATATTTCATTTATAACCATGAATGTAAATGGACTCAATTCACAAATGAAGAGAAATAGACTGCCACGGTGGATTAGAAAAGAAAAGCCAAAAATATGCTGTATACAAGAAACACACTTAACTCAAAAAGACATTCATAGGCTCAAAGTCAAAAGATGGAAAATAATACTATATGTCTCAGCAACTCAGAAAAAAGCAGGAGTAGCAATTCTGTTCTCAGACAGTCTCAACTTCAAACCAAGAATGATGAAATGACACAAAGAAGGCCAGTATATATTGGTCAGGAAAAATTCAAGAGCAAGAGGTATCACTCATAAATATCTATGCACCAAAAACAGGAGCACCCAACTATGTAAGACAAATCTTAATGGACGTGAAAAACCTAATATCTAAGACTACAATCTTAACAGGAGACCTTAACATCCCCTTATCTCAAAAAGATATATCAACCAGACAAAAATTAGCAAGGAAGTAGCAGAACTAAACCAGAGGTTGGAACAAATGAACCTGGTGGACATATACAGAGTGTTCCACCCAACCACAGCTGAATACACATTTTTTTCAGCTGAACAAGGGTCATTTTCTCAAATAGATCACATACTAGTCCATAGGTCATGCATAAGTGTATGCAAGAAAACAGAAATTATCCCATGCATATTATCTGACCACAGTACAATGAAACTGGAAATAAATGACAAAAGACACCAGAAAAACCTACTAAATTCATGGAAATTAAACAAAACCCTACTCAGCAATCAATGGGTCACAGAAGAAATTAATTAAACAAGAAATTAAACAATATCTATAATTCAATGAAAATTCAAGCACAATTTACCAGAATTTGTGGGATGCAATGAAAGCAGTTCTTAGAGGGAAAACCATAGGTATGAACACACACATCAGAAAAACAGAACAGGAACAAATAAACACTCTAATATTGCACCTCTGACATCTAGAAAAAGAAGAGCAAACGAAACCCAGAGCACAAAGTTGGGTAAAAATCATAAAGATTAGAGCATAAATCAATTCAATTGGGATAAAGAAAACAGTTCAAAGAATCCACAAGTCAAAAAGTTGGTTCTTTGAAAGACTAAGTAAAGTTCAAAAGCCTCTAGCCAACCTCATCAAAAAGAGGAAAGAAAAAAATTCAAATACAAGGAATAAGAAATGACAAGGGTGAAATCACCACAGAGCAGTGGAAATTCAGAAGATTATCAATAGTTACTTTGAGAATCTGTACACTCACAGAATAGAAGACACAGAAGAAATGGACAGGTTCCTAGAAAGGTACAAATTACTAAAACTGAATCAAGAAGACATAACAACTCTCAATAAACCAATAACAGCCAACTAAATATGAAACATAATAAAAAGCCTGCTGACAAAGTAAAGGTCCTGATGGATTCACAGCTGAGTTCTATAAGAAATTTATAGAAGATATAATCCCTACACTCCTCAAACTCTTAAATGAAATTGAAAAGGAAGCAGTCCTCCTAAAATCATTTCTCGAGGCAAGTATTATACTGATGCGAAAACCAGGGAAAGAGGCAACCAAAAAAAGAGAACTATAGCCCAATCTCTCTCATGAACATAGATGGAAAAATCCTCAATAAAATGCTAGCAAAAAGAATACAACAAATCATCAAGAAGATCATACACCATGATCAGGTAGGATTCATCCCAGGGATGCAAGGATGGTTCAATGTTCAAAAATCTATAAATGTAATCAACTATATTAACAGGCTGAAATCTAAAGCCCACATGATCATCTCAATTGATGCAGAAAAAGCTTTTGACAAAGTCCAACACTCATTTATGTTCAAAACCCTACAGAAAATTGGAATAGATGGACTCTACCTCAATTTGATAAAAGCCATCTATGAGAAGCGAAAAGCTAATATAATCTTAAATGGGGGAAAAACTGAAATCTTTTACTCTTAAATCAGGTACAAGTCAAGGATTACCCCTCCTATTTAATATAACTTTGGAATCATTAGAAATAGCCATTAAAAAAGAGGGGAGAAATAAAAGAAATAAAATAGGTAAAGAAGAAGTTAAATTATCTCTATTTGCAGATGACATGATACTTTACTTGGAAGACTCAAAACATTCTAATGATAAGCTACCAGAATTCATACAGAAATTCAGTATAATAGTAGGATACAAAGTTAATACACAAAAGTCAATAGCATTCTTCTACACAGATAGCAAACACACTGAGAGAGAAATTATAGAAACAATACCTTTTACAATAGCACCACGGAAAATAAAATACCTTCGAATTCACTTAACCAAAGAAGTCGAAGATCTTTTCTTGGAAAATTACAACACCATAAGAAAAGAGATTATACAGGATTTCAGAAAATAGAAAGATATACCATGCTCCTCAGTGGGAAGCACCAACATCGTGAAGATAGACACGCTCCCAAAATTGTTGTGCAGATTTAGTGCAATCCCTATCAAACTGCCACCAATATACCTCCCATACCTAGAGAAATCATTCCTAAAGTTTATTTGGAACCTAAAAGCACCTAGAATAGCAAAGACAATTCTGGCCCACAAAGACAAGGCAAGAGGCATCAGAATTCCTGACTTGAAATTATACTACAAAGCCACGTGGTATAAAATCAACGTGGCATTGGCAACAAAATACAGCTGAAATGGACCTGGGGATCAGTGGAATAGATTGGAAGACCCAGAGGATTCTGCAAACACACTGAGCCACCTGATCTTCAACAAAGGGTCCAAACAAGCTTACTGAAAAAAAGTTAGCCTCTAACAAATGGTGCTGGAAAACCTGGATTTCTCTATGTTGAAAACTAAAACTTGACCCAGCTCTATCACCATTCACTAAGCTAAAATCAAAATGGATTAAAGATCTAAGCATTAAAACAGAAACACTCATTCTCCTGGAAGAGAAAGTAGGAGGATCTCTTGAAGACATAACGTTAGGCAAAGAGTTCATCAACAAACATGTATTTGCACGGGAAACCCTTGAAAGAATTAACAACTGGGATCAACACTTTTGAGGTGTTTATTCACATGAAAAGAAATTGTCAACAAAATGAAAAGACAACCCACAAATTTTGAAAAAATCCTAACTAATAAGCACTCAGACAAAGGTCTGCTCTTTAGAATATATAAAGAACTAAGACATATTAGGGCCGTCAAATTTAAAGACCCAATCCAGAAATGGGCTTCTGAGATGAATATACACTTCTCAGAGGATGAAATTAAAGAAGCGAATAAATGTATGAAAAAAATGCTACACATCCCTAGCCATCCGTGAAATGCAAATAAAAACAACACTGAGATACCATCTCATTCCAGAAAGAGTGGCTATCATAAAGAAATCAATAAACAACAAATGTTGGAGATGATGTGGGGAAAAGCGAACACTTGTCCACTGCTGATGGGAATGTAGGCTTGTGGAGATCGTTGTGGAGACTCGTCCAAAAAGGAAGACTGGAAATCCCATTCAAGCTAGCTACACCCCTACTGGGGATTTTCTGAAAACATCATAGTGATGTATGTGTACCCTTGTTTATAACAGCACAATTTGTGACAGCAAAATCTTGAAAACAAACAAGATGCCCGTCACATGAGGAATGATTGAAAAACATGTGGTATTTCTATGTAATGGAATATTACTCGGCTATAAAGAACGATAAACTTGAAGCATTTATATTGAAGTGGATGCCACTTGAACATATACTCATAAGTGAAATAAACCACACACCCATGTGAAAATATCATATAGTCTCCCTAGTATAAATTTCAAAAAAGAAATACAAATAGAAATGTATAACAAGTAAAAAGAATTTAGTCAGATAGTTTGGGAAAATTGAACTGCAAATGTTGCAGGGTACAAATCAGCTTTTCTTCTGGATGGTTAACAACCTAGGTTCACAGATCAAAAATTGTATAAATATAATGGCTGCCAGGTCAGCCTACATTTTGGCCCTAGCCTTTCAAGGTCAGTGAAGACTCAGAACACACACAGGAGAACCTATACTGTAATATTGTGGAACTCAGTTAGGCCCAAGATTTTCTGATCAAGGAGATTATGGAGCCACAGAGGAAGGAGATCAATGATCTTTAGTGTGCCTGAGAGAGTCACATGGAGAGAAAACTTTCTCTCAAACTCTCACAGAGAGCAAACTGGTGAAGCAATGACCATGACTCATCCCCACAGCTGATGCAGACAAAGGATCTTCAGAGTGAGGTACAGGATTATAGGATAAACCCTAGGGGACTTGACTGACCTTATCAGAAACAACAGCTACATTTTTTGTTATATAGGTCTTGCTTTATCTTGATCTTAACCATCCAGCAGAAAAGTATAAAAATGAGGTATACAAATACGACCATAATATTAAGTTGAGCTGTAAATGTATATAGTTAACAAACTTCTTCAGATAACTCACTATTATTGTGTCGCCAAGTTCAGGCACCTATAATGGTTGAATGACAATGGACTGCCATCTTTGACAGGTCTAAACAAAAAAAGGGGATACAAAGGAAGAACCATACTGTGTTTGTATAAACAGTACAGCTAGGATAAATGTGCAGTACTTCTGCATGATTTATGAGAAGCAAGATTTGCAGTAATAGTGGTAGGACAGGATACTATGTTGGCTTCTAGTACTATTGACAACCATAGGAAGATAAGAAGGTAGAAAGTATTAATTATTTAAACTGTACTATAATTCAGCTTTAAAAAATAAGTTAAGTGTACAGCTACATTCTCTTAATTCATTGATTAGAAACATCTGCTCTAATAGTGTTTGTAAGTACAATATCATGTATGCACCTTGCACGACAAACCACTATGAAAACAGTATGCAATGTATTAATTATGGAATCTGTACTGTTAATTTGATTTAAAACTGTCTCATTGCTATTTGTTCTTCAATAAAAAATTATTTAGAAACAGCATTAAATGATCTATATACAATTTCTACACTTTGTAACAAGTAGAAATTTAACATTTTCATTCTTGCTGCAAATCAATTTTCTATTATGTATTTGTACATTTAACCTGAAAGATATCTATTTGCTATATGGAAAGGCTATCATTAGTAGAAGAAATGTGGATTTAGTCTTTTACATTTAGGCTGCAAATCACAGAAATTGTAGATAGATTTTTCTCTTTCACATCTAATTACTCAATCAAGTGCACTGGCAACTTGCAGGTATAACTCTTAGCAATAATAGAGTTTGTTGGCAACTAAGAGATGAAACAAATACAATGTGGAAAAAGTGTTGGAATCAAAATGATCATTTTTAAATTTTTATATTTCATTTTCTTTTTTAACCCAAATAAAAAAATAATAAAAGAATGCATTAGAAATGCTACAGAATTTCATTAAACAAAATGATAGTATTTCAGCAAAGAAGAAAAATAAATAAGCATGTGATTATCCAAGGCAGGGATATGTATGCACCATTTTGATTTAAAAAAAATGATTCTGCTAAATTTTTATCAGTTTCTAATGTAGATTGAGTTAAGTTGGAAGAATAACCAAAAATGTTGAAAATTCTCAAATTACTATATAAGCCCTTGGAAATAGAAAACATAAAATTCTTTGCAATGGTGGAAAAAACCGCAAGAAATTCTCATTCCTGTAATACTCAGAAGCGACACAATATAGTTGACTAGATGAATGAGGGGAACAGAGAGCCCTCGATGGGTAGAAAAATCACTAACTTCCTCAATTCAGCTGAGGTTGCTCTATGGTTTGTCTGTTTCATTTCTTGTCTTTTTGCGTCCTGTGCTTATTTGCTGACAGGAGCATTTCTCACTGAGTGTGATGTGCGGTAGGCCCCCACTGAGTCATTCTCACATACCTGCTTGTTGTTTCCCACTAGGCCTGGGAGAACCCTCCTCTGATTTCAAGGATTGTATTGAGGCTCAAATTAAAAGAATCTCCGTGGCCCTGCAGCTATGCAGTTGGAGAGGTATGGGCATAGGTCAGAAACAGCAAGAAAGGAGAGGAGCTAGTTAGTGAGGCCTGGGTGTGCATTTCCAGTATGTCAATACCAACATTCTTATCTTGTTGTAGGCAGAAATGATGGCAATATTAACATTTATTGTTCTATCACAGGCTGCCCTATACCCTTTACAAATGTGATGTTCAATCTTATCCATGATTTTTGAAAGTGCAAGCTATTATCTATCATTCTGTCAGAGCTACAATTTAAAGAAGATTTGCCTGATTTGACTCTTTAGCTCTAGTGGAAACAGAATGTCTTTGTAGAACATAAAAGATGTTACTGAGATGCCCATTTTGGGGTTGGGTCTTTGAATTTTGGAGGCCTAATATATTTTTAATTCCTTATATGTTCTAGATAAAGGTCCTTTTTCTGAGGTACAGTAAGCTGTAATTTTTCCCCAGTCTATAGGTTTTTCTATTTACTCTGTTGGTGATTTCTTTTGACATGCACAAACTTTTCTAAAAGATGAGATCTCAATGGTTGATTTTTTTTAAAGGATCTCCTGTGCAGTTTGGTTTTTGTTCATAAACTCTATCTCCCCTTATGTTGTTTTTTTTTTTTTCTTGGTGGAACCAGGGATTGAACTCAGGCCCTTGAGCTTGCCAGGGAAAGACTTATTCCTCTGAGCCATCTACCCAGCCTTCCCCTTATATTTTTAAGATTTTCACTTACCTTTTCCTCCAGGAGATTTAATGTTTCAGTTTTGAATATTTAAATATTTGATCCATTTTGGCTGTAGTTTTGCACATTGTGATAGGTATGGGTCTAATTTTAGCCTTCAGTAAATGGACAGCCAGTTTTTCTAGCACCATTTATTAAAAGGGCTATTGCCTGTTTTAGTAAGTTAAATAAATCAGATTCACATGTTCAAACATTATATTGGTTTACTAATGTAAGAACCTGAAAGAGTAACTAAAATCTGAAAGTACAATAGATACTTTGAAATGGAAAAAAAATTGTTCAATGGCAAAGAAAAACTGGAATGAGGCAAAAGACAAAAAAATGGGAAAAAAGATAGATTCATGTGTATATGCAGGGCAGTTTGGACTGTTGATTTCTGCTGATCTACTGAAAGGAGCAACTAATGCTTAAATTTGTTTTTAAATTTATTCATTTTTCTCTCTTTAGTTTCTTGAAACTTATTTTCTTAACAATTTTTCAGGTTTATATCTGGTAAAGTAAAAAAATAATTTGAAGATAAAACCATGCAATACAACAACCACTATTGAATTCCTGTTACTTTTTTAAAGGAATTTTGTATCATTCCTTATGCTTTATTTCACCATTCTTTATTCTTTTAAAAAAGTTGTTACTGGTGCAGAAGATAGGGTCAGCAACTTAAAACTATTTGGGACACATAAAATAGTGAATCTCATGAAAATAAATATAATTTTGTTACAAAATATAGCTCAGCTCACTGCATTGGAAAATTAAAGATAAAGATTATAATTATATCCAGAACTGATCAGCAAGCACAGAATTTAATTTAAATGGCTATTTTTAATAAAAAATTCCAACACAGGAGTAGATGAAATTTACTTAAATAGAATAAATTCTGAAAATCAAAGTAAATCTTCAGTTCATATTGGGTGGCTAGCTTGAATCAACTGCAGATTCCTGGAGCCACAAATTTATATAAGAATTTGTGGGAATTCTTTTATCGGTATTTCTGTTTTTTTCTTTTCTTTAACTTCTTCAGGTCATTCTAATGTATGATGCAAATCGAGGAAAAAAAAATCCAAGTTTTCTCGCAGGGAAAACTCAAAGTCAGCATCATTAAAATCAGGCGATTTCAATTGAAGGGTCTTAGAAAGACAAGCATCAATCTTTTTTAAAAATCCAAGTCTGTGAGGAATCCTCTGTGGAACATGTTAAATATCAATCCCAGGTTTTGTTCAGTATATGATGGATTGATGTTTTCAGATTGCCTAGGTCTTTCAGAGACATGCACCATCACAATAATTTCAATCTAAGCATCTCCAGAGAGTGACTAACCATACTCATGATAGGACTGGCTGCAGATAATGTTTGCAGGAAATGTAAAGGCAGGTAGTGAAGTCTGCTCCTGACTTTTAAGAACAGAAACAGCCCCTAGTGTGAGGCCAGTGTGTGTATGCCCATGGCTAGCAGGATAGTGGCACTCCACTTCCCAAAGCCCGCCCAAGTTATGCTGAGCAACTGCGAGGCACTGAAGAATTAAACAAAGACCAAAGCACTTACCAAAGCACAAAGGTGGATCTGATAACTGGCCAGGGGCAACGACAGGCCACAGAAGCTATTCATCAAGTACCTTGCTTAGGAGAATTTGGAGTTTAAGTTTTGGAAATTTATGTCATTTTTGACACTTTAACATTGATCAGAATGACAAGACCTCAGTCTGTGGCTTTGTCTTTGACTGGAAAAATTGATCCTTTTGCCCATTTCTTAGGCATACTCTTCGTTAGATCCACTAGCATCAGGAGTGCCTATATTTTGATGAAAACCTACTAGCTCAGTTCGCCAATCAGTCAAGATGAAGTACGAAATTCCATCCTGACATTTCCGACACAAGGCTGCTAGAGGGAAGGCTATTTCCTATGCGGATGCGCTGGGTTGCTGCTTCCAGCCCCGCCTGCCTACAACAAGATTCAAAAAGCAGAGTTTTTCTTCATGAAATTGTTATGGGTCTTCAACCCCCCTGCTTTCTCTTCTTTCCCTTCCACTCTGCTCTAGCATGAACACAGGTATTGATGTTTTCTTGATCAAACTCAGGACTTGGCATATGCCTGGCAGGTACTTATGCCACTGAGCTGTCAGCATTGAATCTGAGCCTTGTCCTCAAGCTTTTCCAGGATGAGGCTGAGGAGGGATTCATGGGGGAACACCAGAATCTTTTGTTGTATATTTGGCTAATTCCAAGATGTGAAATGGATCATTATTTATTTCTGTTTTTTTATAATGTGCATTTATTTTCTATTTTTTATTATTTTCTGTGTAATTTCTAATATGTTACATTTATAATATGATGTACTTCTAAACTGCATTGTTTTATTAATTTACTAGCTGGTTATTTTAGACATTTACATAGGGAATCACAAGTATAAATAGTAGTCATCTTTTACCTTCTTTTGGCTATAACTCTGATTTTTCCTTCCTTAACATACCTGAATTCATTTACATTTCAGAGTGATAGTATGAAATACAGCCCATTTATAGAATTACTAAGTTAATTATGACCTTGATATAAATAAGTTACTTGCAGGGTCTGATGTGACTTGATGAGAAAATTATATATATTTCCTGAAAAAAATAATAGTGGAATTTATAGGATGAAACAGTACTTCATATAATATAATAAATTATAATAACATTATGTATATTTTGTAAAATATGCTAACATTTGTGATGTGGTTTATATATTCTTATCCCCTAAAAGCTTTGTGTACTCATAGGCAGGGCTTTTGGAAGGTGACTGGATTATGGGTGGCTATTAATGATTGGCCTTGCTGAGGAGGGGGTCACAAGGAGCACTAGGAAGGTCAAGTCCCCACTGCTTCTCTCCTTCTTCCTATACATTCCACTTTCTGGCTGCCGTGACTTGAGCAGTTGCTCTTCCACCCTGGCCCTCTGCCAAGCCATTTATTCCCTGGAACCAACCCATCAAGGGAAGCACTGTGAGCCCAAATAGACATTGCCTTTAAATTGTGGGTGTTAGGTATCATATCTCAGTAAGAAGATAATTGAGTAAAGGCTCTCACAGAGAGCAAACTGGTCAAGCATTGGCCGTGACTCATCCACATGGATGACACAGACAAAGGATCTACAGAATAATGTACAGGACTACAAGATAAACCCTGAGGGGACTTCACTGAGTTCATCAGAAACCAAAACTACATGTTTTGGTATATAGGTCTTGCTCGATCTAGGTCTTAACCATCCAGCAGAAAAGTATAAAAATGAAGTATACATCATGGGGCCATAATTATAAGTTGAGCTGTAAATGGCTATGGTCGACAACTTCTTTAGATAACTCACTATTATTGTGGAATGCTGAACTGTGTTGCATTGTGTCATCTAGTTCAGGCACCTAAATTAGTTGAATGTCAATGGAGTGCCCACTTTTGACAGGTGTAGACAAAGGAAGGGTTGTAGAAAGAAAAAATCATGATGTGTGTGTATATGGACAGTACAGGTGGGATAGATAACTCCGTGCTTCTACATAATTCTATGAGAGGCAAGATTTGCACTAATGGTGGTTGGATAGGATATTATGTCAGCTTCTAGTACTATGGACAAACCACTAGGAAAATAACAAGGTAGAAAGTATTAATTATTGAATCTTTGATGTAATTCAGGTATAAAAAATAAGATATGCAAACAGCTACACTCTCTTAATTTACTGATAAGAGACATATGCTATAATAATGTCTGTAAGTATAGTATCATGTATGCACCTTCTACGATACCAAAACATTATGAAAACAGTTTGCAATGTATTAATTTATCAAATCCATCTTGTCAAGGTATCTTAAAACTGTCTTATTGATATTTGTACTTCAATACAATAAAACAAAAGGAAGGTAATTGTGACACATTCTGGTACCAGGGAAGTGGTGTCATTGCTGGGACCTGCAGGACCACATGGTGTAGAAGTCTTTGGAAGTGGGATGCACAGGAGGAATCTGGAAAGCTTTGGAGATGTGGGCTAGGGAAGCCTTGAAATGCTGAAAACAGTCTTGATATGTGATACTGATCAGGCTCAGGAAATTAGAACGTTGATAAAAATGCAGACTGTAAAGACCAGACTCAGGAGGTTTTGGAGTTGGAAGGAGGGTCCTACTGGCAATTTTGCTAGAGGTCATGTCTGTTATGCTCTGACAGAAATTTGTCTACTTTTCATATTATGACGACACTGGCTGGTCGGCTTTTAGGAGCATGGTCCTTGTCCAGAGTCAGGTCATGGGTATGGCTTGAAAGGGAGTACCTCCTTCCCCAGCTCCACCTTCCATATGCTCCTTTCTGGCCTTCATTGCAAGAGCAGCTGTTCCTCTCCCTTACCTCTCTGCCATGCGGTTTCTTCTTTGGAGCTGGCTGACCACAGACAGAAAATCTGAGCTAAAAAATCCTTTTGCTCTTTCAGGGCTGGTGAGATAGATCAGCAGAATAAAGTGCTTGCCTAAGAGCGGGTTCCCAGGCATGCCATACTGGCCCCACCCATGGGGCATGCTGAGATGATGAATGGAACTGAACATGGTGGTGCCTGTAATCCCAGAACTTGGGAGGCTAAAAACAGAAGGATCACTATGAGTCTGATCTGTGTAGTGAGATGGTGTAGACCCTGTACTAAATACATAAAAAGTCAAATCAAATTAAATTGAATTTACAGTTATTAGTGCAATGTAATGATCATATTCTGACCATTGTTTCCCAGATTCCCTCATGCATTACTCAACCTCTGTAACCACCTGTCTGTCACTTTAGTGCTTACTTCTTATCTTGAATGGCATATCAAATACCATTTGGTCTTTGGGCCAGGATTGATTGATTTATATTTAGGCTCTTGAGAGTCATTCCTCTGCTTCATACAGTGCTATTTTGTATTTTGTATTTCAGTAAGGGTCTACAGGGTCTCACTACATAGACAGACTCTTAATGATGCACCTGTGTTCAGCCTCCCAAAAGCTGGAGTTACAGGCATGCACCACCATCCCCAGTTTCAGTTGCCATCTCAGCACATCCCAGGGGTGGGGCCATTATGGCAGGTGGGGGAATCAAACCTCTGACCCCTGTATCTCTCTAGGCAGGTGCTTTAATCCACTGAGCTATTTGGCTGGCCCTATTTTGTTGCTTTTAGTTCCTGGTCAATAATCTATCTTATGGATGGATACATCAGAAATTGTTCATTCAGTTTTTGACTATTATGACCAAAGGTGCTATATATAATTGTGTAGACAAATATTTTCAATTATGTTGATAAATGTGGAACAATGAAGCTTTTAAATAATATTTTTATCATATATTAAACTTTATAAGAAACTATAAATCTTTCCCTATGGTTTTTGCATTCCCACTGACAGAAATAGAGGTGACACATTCAAATGCTTCATATCCTCACACAAATGTGATACTATCACCAATCACCACCATAGCTGTAGCTGGCTGTACTGACTACAATTATTACATGTTGGCAGCTGGATCATTGTCCAGTGTTAACTGTAAAAATCATCAGGTTTTTAAATGTGCTTAAGGTTGTGTTAACTGTATCCATTGTTAGCTGTAGTTACTGTGTCATTGTCGAATCTATTAACCTTGACCACTGTAACCATGTTAACCATATACACTGTCACAGTGTATCTGTGGTAACTTTAACCCTTGTCAGCTGTTGTAACTGCAGACACTGCCAACTGTTGTAGCTATATCTCTATTCGCTGTGGTAACTGTATATGGACAGATATGTTAATAGTAGCCATTGGCAGCTGTGGGAGCTGTACTCAGTGTAAGCATGCTACCTTTGCCAATTGACAGCTGTTGTTACAGTAGCCATTGGCAGCTACATTAATTGTAATCCCTTTCATTGGATTAATGATATTATTGTCAGTTGCTCCCTACAGAAATTGCTAATTGTCTTAACTGTGGCCCAGGTACATTAAACGCATCCATTTTGCTGTGGCAATTATATCCATTGTCAGCTATGGTAAAGCTGACCTTTATCATCTAAGGTAACTGTATACATTGTTACCAGTGATAACTGTAGCCACTGACATGTGTGGAGAATGCATATGTTCTCAGTTGTGGTAACTTTAACCATTGTTAGCTGTTGTGACTGTACACTTTGGAAAATGAGGGACCTGTACAACTGCTATATTATTAGCTGTAGTCATTGGCAGCTCAGAACCATAGTTAGCTGTGATCATTATAGTCGCTGGCAGTCAGGGTAGTTACTTTGTCATCTTTGGTGACTGTACTGTTGTTAGAGGTATCATCTGTATCCATGATTAGCTGTGGTAACTTTATAGAGTCAGCTGTGTAATGATAGTCATTTCCTTCTGTGGCAACTGGATTAATCTCAGCAGCTGCTGTAATTCTGTCATTAACACCAGTTATCTACATGTCAGCACCATTGGGTTAGCACCATTATTTGTATGTTAATTATGTCCATTATCAGCTGTGGTAACTGTCCCAGTGTTCAATGTCTTCACTGTACCCATGTCAGCTGTCACACTTCCATCTATTCTTACTTGTGGGAGATATAGCCATTCCGCTATCTACCAACTGTACTACAGTTAGCTACTGGCAGCTGTGCTGTCATTGTTAACTCTCATAACTTTATCCAGTGTTGACTTTGGTACCTGTAGCTGCTGGCAGCTATGGCAAATGTGAGCACTGTCTGTGTGCTGTGTTAAGTGTAGCAATTGACAACTGTTGCAACAATAGCTGCTGTCATGTCCATTTTTAAATTTTATCTTATTGTACATGTGTTTAGTATAAAATGCTTCCATTCCTTGTGGGAAGTTGGTTCATATGTATAAAACATCTTAATTCCTTTTCATTCTTTTGTGATCCCATTTCCACTTCCCCTGTCTGCTCATCTCTTGTTTGCCCTTCTGTTCTGTTGTTATTTGTTTAGTATATGCTTGCAGTAATAATACTTACATTCTTCATGGAAAGTTGGCTCACATGCATAGCACACCCCCATTCCTTTTCTCATCCCTTTATCTCTCCTCTTTTCCTCTTCCTTCTTCTTTTTGATCCTCTTCTCTTGAGAAAGATCTTTCTCCCTATTTCCTATTACCTAGCTTCTATTTTACTTTTCTTCTAATCTCTACCTTGTTCTTAGATACACTTATTTAATTTTTATTCCATGAAAGTGTTCTAAATATATGTAAACTATAGACATGTGTCCAGTAAGCGTTAGTTAGCATCTTTCATACATCTTTTTATTTTTGTATTTCACTTATTCTTGGTTTCTTACCTTTAGTGGGATAAATATGATCATCAAAAACTTACACATATAACTGCAGCTTGGTCATTTTCTCATTTTTTAAGAATTGTTTTCAGTTTAGATAGTGTTCTATTCTTTGGTGCACACATATTAATTTTTGACATGGCTTGTATCTAGATGTACCCCAAAGCTTCATGTGGTCAGAGGTGGAACATTTTGGAGGTGAATGTATTTGAGGTGTGAGGTGTTGGACAGAGCATGCTGGGATTGATTCACAGGGCATTTAGAATTAAGGTTGCTCCAGTTCAGATGTGAGTGTTATGCCTCCAAAATAGCCTGGAAAGGAGATGAGGACTGGAAAAACTCATTGTTTGCTACCTGCTGCATCCTGCCTGCCTTGAACAGTTTCTCCTCTGTGGCAAGCCCATGCCATGCCTCGTTCCCTTGGAGTTGGCCAACTGCGAACTCATGAGCTATGTGAGCTACATAGGCCTTTCCTCCTTTAACTTTGTAAGTCAGGCGTTTTGTCTAACCAATGAGAAAAGTAACTCAGATAATTTTATAATATTATTATCAACTTTATTAATCAACACAAAACCAGCATACTTACCAGGCTTAATGGTTTTATTTTTACTTCTTTTTTTCTTATGATTAAAGTATCTATGCTTATAAACCTTGCCAGGACATAGAATTCTTATTTCACAAAATCTAGCTTATAAAACCAGCAAGATAGCTCAGTGGACTAAGTGCTTGCTTAGGCAAATACAGGGGCTGGGATTTGATTTGTGACATCACATGTCGCATCTCCACCCCCAACCCACCACCACCCAGGCAGGGTGGTGAACTGGCCACTGAGCCTAGGCATGGTGCTGCCTTCCTGTAACACCACTATGAGTTCGAACTGCATAGTGATACTCTGCACAAATCAATTAATCAATCAACCAATCAATCAATCAAACTAACTCATAATAACTTCTTTTGCAATCACTGAAAGAAATATGCAATATAAAGTATCAAGCATGAACATTGATTAGCTTGATTGATCTAAGACAATTTTTCCCCTTGGAGCTTATTTTTCTATCTTGAGAATACAAATTTTAATAATTTTTTTCAAGATACACTTAAGTAGTTTACTTTTTAAATTAATTTGTTCATTGTTTCTTCCAATTTGTGATTTTAATATGTTTTTGCACTCAGGTAGATTTTGACCTATTATTGTTTTGAGTACTTTTCTGTTCTCTTCAATATTTTGCCTTTTCCAGTTTCACATTTAGGATGTATTTCAAAACTTGCAACTTAAAGCCCTAATTTCACTCTTTCATGCATGTGAGGTGTGCACGTGTGGGAGGACGGGAGATACAAGGGATGAAATCCAGGGCTTCACCCTGATTAATTTTTTTTTTGAGACAGGCTCTCACTAGTCACGAATCTTTCATATTTATTTCAATATTGACAATTAAATAAAAGGGTCAGCCAAATAGTTCAATGGATTAAAACACCTGAGAGCAGGCTCAGTGGTTTCATCCACAATTGAGACTGGGTGTGGTGGTGAGCATCTGCAATACCAATTCTTGGAAGGCTGTAACAGGTGGAGCACTATGAATCCAATCTAGTAGTGAAACCCTGAACACCCTGTAGACTCATCAGTAAAAAAATTAATAACGGTTTTTTAAAAAGTATTTTATTGAGAAACAAATAGTAATGCGACAGTTTCAAAATCGATTAGCAGAACAGTTTCAATGATTAATACATTGCAAATTGCTATGTTTGTGGTTATTCATTATACAAGATGCAGACATGATATCATGTCCACAAACACTATTGGAACAAATCCTTTTCTTCATTGAATTAAGAGAATGTAGCTGTATATCTATCCTACCTATTTTGAAAATACAGATACAAAATACTCATTCATTTGTATACCCTGTTTTTGTTTACTTTTGTCAGAGAAGGGTATTCCATTGTCATTTAAATATTGTAGGTGCTGAATTCAGCAAAATATTCCAATATAGTCCAGTAGTCCATAATAGTAGCAGGTTGTCTGTAGGACTGGCAATGTCAGAGGTTGTTGACTTTAGCCTGTTACAGCTCAGTATATTAATATGGCTTACTTTTTGCACCTCATTTTTATACTTTTTAGCTTGATGGTTAAGACCAAGAAAAAGTAAGACCTATATAACAAGAAATGTAACTTTTGTATCTGATAAGGTCAGTCAAGTCCCCTCAGGATTTATCCTGAAACCCTGTACCTCAGTGTGTAGATCCTTTGTCAGGTGTCAGCCATGTGGATGATTCACTGTCATTGCTTGACCAATTTTCTCTTTGTGAAAGCCTGAGAGAATGTTTTCTCTCCACGTGGCTCTCCTTAGGCGCACTTTACATCATCCATCACATTCCTCTGTGACCCCAGGATCTCTTTGATCAGAAAATTGGGGACACAATTGAGTTAAATGATGTTATAGTACAGGTTCTTCTATGTCCTGAGTCCTCACTAACCTTGAAAGGCTAGGGCCAAAATGTTGGCTGTCCTTACAGCATTTCTATTGGTCTAATTTTTAGTGTACAAATTTTGGTGGTTAACTCTCCAGAAGGGATGTTTAATATTACCCTGCTACATATGCAGTTGGGTTTAACCTATCTGTCTGAACATCAAACATCTCAGGAATAACATGGAATAGGTATTTTCCATCAAATATTGATATGCTAAACTTTAAGTACCTTCAGAACATGAAGAAAAAAATTAAAAATATTTTAAAAATATGAATAAACATATTTTACACAGAAATTTTGAAATCTAACCATATACAGCACTGTAGCAGGGCACTCCTGTGAATTTTTTTCTCTTCTTTTATTTTCACTTACTACCATTTTTTAAAAACACACATTTACATGAAAGAGACTATGGCAATAATTGGTATGTCATGAGAAGCAGTACATATTTAGAAGACCAGAATGACAGGCATACCAAGCATGACCCTAGTATTACACATTGCTATGTTCAGTGAAGTTGCTTTGTTCACGAATATCAGTGTATATCACTGGATAAGAATCCTACCAATTACCTACTAGTTTCAAAAACCTGATGATGTTTTTCAGGATCATTGCCTTAACGTTCTTGTGCATATAAATGTCTGACTTTGACCCTGTCATGTTTCCTAGCTTTTCTTCTTGTCCTTTCTTCATTGTCTAATCCTCAAGTTCTCACTTTCCTTTTAATTGTGTTATAACTTTGTATTTCTACTTTTGAGTTCTTATACTAGGGAGACTATATGATATTTACACACGTGAGTCTGGTTTATTTCACTTATGAGTATATCTTCAAGTGAGATACACTTAAATATAAATGCATCAAGTTTATTATTCTTTATAGCTGAGTAATACTCCAGTGTATAAAAATACCACATCTTTTTCATCCATTCCTCAGGTTATGGTTGTTTCGTAATTTGGCTAAACATAGGCACACATGTATCACTATGATATGATGTTTTCAGTTCTTCCAGGAAAATTCCCAGTACGGGGATAGCTGGCTTGAATGGGATTTACATTCCTAGTTTTATAAGGAGTCTCTACAATGCTTTCCATAATGGTTGCACCAGTTTACATTCCCAGCAGCAGTGGAGAAGGGTTCATTTTTCTACATAGTCTCTCCAATATTTGTTGTTAGTTGATTGCTTTATGATAGACATTCATTCTGGGGTGAGATAGTATCTCAGTGTTGTTTTAATTTGCATTTCACAGATGGCTAGTGATGTGGAGTATTTTCTCATATATTTATTCCCTTCTGTAATTTCATCCTCTGAGAAGTGTGTGTTCATCTCAGGTGCACATTTCTGGATTGGGTGTTTAAATTTTGAGGCCTAAATGTTTTTTAGTTCTTTATAAATTCTAGAGAGCAGACCTTTGTCTGAGTGCTTATTAGTTAAAATTATTTTCCAAATTCGTGGGTCGTCTTTTCACTTTGTTGGTAATTTCTTTTGTCATGCAAAAACTTCTCAATAAGAGGAGGTCCTTGTTGTTAATTCTTTCAAGTATTACCCGTGCAAGTTAATTTTTGTTCATGAACTCTTTGCCTACCCCATGTCTTCAAGAGTTCCTCCTACTTTCTATTCTAGGAGATTTAGCATTTTGGTTTTACTATTTGGATGGTTAATCCATTTTGACTTTAGTTTAGTGCATCTTGATAGACCTGAGTCATGTTTTAGTTTTCGGCATGTAGAGAGCCAGTTTATCCAGAACCATTTGTTAAAGGGGCTATTTTTCTTCCAGTAAGCATGTTTGAAGATCAAGTGGCTGAGTGGGTACACAGAGGGTTCTGCAGCTTCGAATCTATTCCATTGATCCTCAGGTCTATTTTGTTGTCAGTGCCTTGCTGATTTCATCATAGTTGCTTTGTAGTATAATTTCAAGTTAGGAATGTAATGTCTCCTGCCTTCTCTTTGTTGCCCAGGATTTCCCTTGCTGTTCTAGGTCTTTTCTAGTTCCATATAAATTTTAGGAATGATTTTTCTAGGTCTAGAATGTATGTTGGTGGTACTTTGATAGGGACTGCATTAAATCTGTATAGCAATTTTGGGAATATGGCCATCTTCACAATGTTGTTCCTTCCCATCCAGAAGCAAGAAATGTCTGTCCATTTTCTGAAATCCTCCACGATCTTTTTAGAGTACTGTAATTTTCTTGAAAAGATCTTTGATGTATTTAGTTAAATTAATTCTAATGTATTTCATTTTCTGTGGTGCTACTGTAAAAGATACTTTCTCTAATTTCAATCTCAGTGTGTTTCTTATCTGAGTAGTGGAATGCTACTGCCTTTTGGGTATTGATTTTGTTATCCTGCTATGCTATTCAATTCTAGTAGCTTCTTGGTGGAGTTTTTGGGTCTTCTAAGTAAATTATCATATCATCCTCAAATAATGATAATTTAACTTCTTCTTTGCCTATTCTTATCACTTTTATTTCTCTCTCTTGTCTAATGGCTATAGTTAATGATTCCAGAACTATATTGAATAGGAGGGGTGATAGAGGACATCCTTGTCTTGTACCAGATCTAAGAGTAAAAGGCTTCAGTTTTTCCACATTTAGAATTATATTAGCCATTGTTTTGTCATAGATGGATTTTATCAGATTGAAGTAGAAGCCTTCTATTCCAAATTTATGTTGGACTTTGAGCACTAATGAATATTGAACATTGTTAAAAGCCTTTTATGCATCAACTGAGATGAACATGTGGTTTTTAGATTTTGCTCTATTGATATAGTGTGTTACATTTACAGATTAACATATGTTGAAGCATCCTTATATCTCTGTGATGAATTCTACCTGGTCATGGTGTATGAACTTCTTGATGAATTGATGTGCTCTATTTCTAGAATTTTATTGAGGATTTTTGCATCTATGCTCATGTGGGAGATTGGTCTCGTTCTCTTTTTTAGTTGCATCTTGGTTTTGGTAGCAGTATAATACTTGTCTCCAGGAATGATTTTTGGAGGATAACTTCCTTTCAATTTCACTGAAGAGTTTGTGGAGTGTAGGGATTATGTCTTTTGCAAATTTCTTGCAGAATTCAGTTGTGAATCCATTAGGACCTCACTTTTCTTTGTCAGTAGGTTTTTTTTTTATTACATTTCGCATTTCACTGGCTTTTATTGGGTTATTGAGAGTTGTTATATCTTCTTGATTCAATTTTGGTGACTTTTACCTTTTTTGGAATCTGTCCATTTCTTCTGTGTCTTCTATTCTGTAAGAATAAAGATTTTCAAAGTAGTTCTTAATAATCTTATGAATTTCCACTGACTCTATTGTAACTACACCCTTTTCATTCCTTATTGTTTGTATTTGTGTGTTTTCTTGCCTCTTTTTGATGAGGTTAGCTAGGAGCTTATCAATTTCATTTAATCCTTTGAAGAACCAGCTTTTTTATTCATTAATTATTTGAACTGTTTTGTTCATCTCAATTGAATTAATTTCTACTCTAATTTTTATGAATTCTTCCCATTTTTGGGTTCTGGGTTTCATTTTCTTTTCCTTTTTTAGGTGTTGGTGGTGCAACAAAAGGGTGTTTATTTGTTCCCATTCTGTTTTCCTCATGTGAGTTCACATCTATAAATTTACCTCTGAAAAGAGCTTTCATCACATCCCATAAATTCTGGTAAGTTATGTTTGAATTTTCATTGAAATGTAAATATTGTTGAATTTCTTATTTAATTTCATCTGTGACCCATTGGTTGCTGAGGAGGGTGTTGTTTAATTTGCCTGTGTTTATGAGGTTCTTTTTGTTTGTTTTCTCATCTCATTTATTTCCTGTTTCATTGCACTGTGGTCAGATAACATGCATGGGATAATTTCTGTTTTCTTGCACATACTTAAGCATGACCTATCGACCAGTATGTGGTCTATTTTAGCAAATGACCCATGATCAGCTGAAAAATATGTGTATTCACCTGTGGTTGTGTGGAGCACTCTTTGTATGTCCACTAAGTCCATTTGTTTTGAGCTCTGGTTCAGTTCTGCTACTTCTTTGCTAATCTTTTGTCTGCTTGACCTATCTTTTTAGAATAGTGGAGTGTTAAGTTCTCCTGTTAAGACTGTGGTATTGAAAATTAGATTTTTCATTATCATTAAGATTTGTCTTATGTCGTTGGGTGCTCTCATGTTTCTTGCATATTCATTTATTAGTGTTTTTTCTTCCTCTTGAATTTTTTTCCCTAACCAGTATATAGTGGCCTTCTTTATTTCATTTGATCATTCTTGGCTTGAAGTTGAGATTGTCTGAGAACAGGATTGCTTCACCTGATTTTCTTGAGGTGCTGGTGCATGTGGTATTGTTTTCCATCTTTTGACATTCAGCCTATGAATGTCCTTTTGAGTTAAGTGTGTTTCTTTTATATAGCATATTGTTGGATTTTGCTTCCTAATCCAGTGTGACAGTTTATTTCTTTTAATAGGTTAATTGAGTCCATTTATATTGATGGTTATAATTGAAATGTATTGGTTTACTATCGACATGTTATTTACCTGCTGTTGTTGACCCCTTTTTCTCCTATGAGACCTTGTTTGTCCTATATAATGGGTTCCTTCTATTCTCCTCATGGAGTTCTGATCATTTTGATCCCTCTCAACAACAACTTTTATTTATTATTGTTTATTATTATTATTTATATTTATTTTTTGTGGACCCGCTGATTGAACTCAGGCCCTTGCACTTGCTAGGGAAGTGCTTATTCCACCCAGCCATCTCACTGGCTCCTGTAGAACATCTTTTGGTAGTCTGTGTAGGTTTGGATTTTTCATCATGAAATTCTTTAGTTTTTATGTGTCATGAATGTATTTCACTTGTCCATCAAACTTAAAAAAGAGTTTTGCAGAGTATAGTGCTCTGGACTAGAATTTGTTTTCATAGAGTACTGGAAATACTCTGGTCCGTGCTATTCTTGCCTTCATGGTTTGTTAAGAGACATTGGCCATTATTCTGATGAATTTTCCTTTAAAGGTGATCTGTTTCTTTTCTTTAGCAGCTTTCAGTATATTGTTCTTGTGCTGGATTTCTGGGATCTTGACTGTTACATGTTTCAGTGTATTTTTGATTGGGTTGAAATTATTTGGAGTTCTGTATGCTTTGGTACCTCAATGTCAGATGGTTTCCTCATATTTGGGAAGTTTTCTGCTATTATTTCTGCCCATATTTTTTTATATCATTTGTATTGACTCCTTCTTTCTCATTGATGCCTGTTACTCTCATGTTGTTCATCTTTGCATTGTCTTGCAGCTGATGAATTATTTTTTCTTGCATCCTAGTTGTTTTTAAGACATTTTCTTAACTTTTACTATGTGTGACAGCATCTTTAAGATCTGAATCTCTATCTTTACTTTCACTCAGTTTTGCAAGTTTGTGATTGAAATATTAAGTTCCTGTATATCTCTCTAACTCTGTTTCATGTGATCTATTTCTTTCTTGTGTTGCTCATTCAAGAAATCTGTCACTTTTCTAATCTCTATTTTTTATCAGGGTCTTCTTGAGAAGCAGTTATTAATTCTTTTGTTTCAGAAATTATTTCTTATCCGATTTCATCTATATGTTTATGCATTTAATTCCTTATTTCAGATAATATTAATTAATTAATGTATTTATTAAATTAATTTTATTGAGAAAAAATTGCAATGAGACAGCTTCAAAACATGTTGGTAGGAGAGTTAGAACAATGAATACATTGCATATTATTATCTTTGTAGTAGTTATTCATAGCACAGTTTGCAGAGATGATATCATGTCCAAACGCTATTAGTATAAATCTTACTTCTTATTGAATTAAGAGAAAGTAGCTATATATCTATGCTAACGATTTTGTATTTGCATATACAAAATCGTCCTTCATTTATATCACCTTGTTTTCTTTAGTTTTGTTGGAAATGAGTATTCCATTGCCATCCAAATATTGTATGTGCTGGTGCGAATGTAGCCTGGTGCAACCATTATGGAAATGAGTGTGGATACTCCTTAAAAAACTAGGACTGGATATCACATTCAAACCAGCTATTCTCCTACTGGGAAATATACCAAAGGAACTGAAATTCTAATATCATAGTGATATATGTGTGCCTATGTTTATAGCAACACAATTTGTTATAGTCAAATCTTGGAAACAACAAAGATGCCTGTCACCTGAAGAACAGATGAAAAAGATTTGGTATTTTTATTCAGTGGAGCATTACTCATCCATAAAGAGTGATAAACTTGAAGTCTTCACATGTAATTGGATACCACCTGAGGATATATTCACAAGTGAAATAAACCAGACCCACATGTGTAAATATCATGTGGTCTTCCTACTATAAAAATTGAGACACTATCAATTCAAAGGTTTCTTTCTACATTTTAGATATTAATTCTGATCTGAATTCCTCTATACCTTTCTGCTGTTGTTTCTTTACTTCACACATTGTTAATTCAGAGATATTTTTATTTCAGAGGTTAATTCTGATCTGAGTTCCTGTATACCTTTCTGTGGTTGTTTCTTTACTTCAGATGGTATTAATTCAGACATTTCACTGTCTTAGTGTCCTCTGCACTCGTTCTGGTTGGGCTTGGGACCTGAGATTGCATTTTGCTGCTTGTCTTTGTCATTTTGTATAGCACTGTCCTCTGACCTTTGGTGTAGAGCTTTCGTGCAGTTATAACCTTAGCACCTACTAAAAGTCAGGTGCAGAACTACTAAGTTCGAGTTCATCCAGTTGTGCCTGGCTTGAGTCTTGCTACTGTGCTCAGGTCCTTCATGCTGCAGCCTTTGGAAGTGAACCTGTTGTGCCCCTCTGGCAAGATGTTCTCCTCCTGAATTAACTGGGTGGTTTTGTTCCCTAGTCTCTTTGCAAGGACTTCAGCTCCAATGTTCACCCCAAGCCTGTACGCCAGGCCTGGGCTGGGTCTGGAAGGGTCCAAGGGGTGCAGGAGAGCATAGAATCTCTCCCACATACTCACTGGGCCTGGGCCTGGGTGACTCTGAAGGGGTCCCAAAATTGAGACTGAAGTTGTGACTCATAAGACAGGCTTAGTCTGGCTCTGGAGAGGTGGAAGGGTTCTAGGAGCATAAGGAAGGTCTCTCTCATGTGGCAGGCCTTGGCTTGGTCTTGAGAGGTCCAGTAGGTACACAGGAGTGGCAGAAGCTCTTCCACACACTAACAGGGCATGGGCTTGGGTGGATCTGGTGGTCCAAGAATGTGGAGGAAGTTCTCACTCAAAGGTTGGGCATGGGTTTGGTCCAGAGAGGTCCAGCAGGTAGAGGGGAGTACAGAAGCTCTCCCACACACTCACAGGGCCTTGGCTTGGACAGGTCTGGAGTAAATAAAATGACAAGTTCGTTGTACTCAAAATGAGAATTTGAAACTTCTAAGATATATTTTACATTCTTGTAGTAATTACATTTCTTGGGAAAAATATCATTGCTTTGTTTGGGTTCTTTGCTGCTGTTTTGTGATTTTTCTGTATTATTGGGTGAAGTTGTGCTTATCCCTTGCTGAGATTTGAGGTTAGTTTATTATGTGTTTTGTGGGTCCTCCTTAAAATATTCTGAACCCTGTGAAAAGTACAAAGGGAGAGCTGGGTTGAGGAGGGCAACAGTGGTCCAGGGTCAGGAATAGAAGCTTTGCTAGGATTTCCTGGCCATATTTCTAGGATGCCAGAGGCTGTAGTGCCTCTTTATTTGCCTGTCTTGAGGAATGCCTCAAGTGTGAGCTGGGACTGAGTACAATATGGACAGGGTGTCATTGGTGCTTGCTACAGAGGCTGCTGGACCCAGGAGTCTGTTCTCTTCCCAGTGCACAGTCTCACCACCAGCCCTTGCCCACCAGGCTGGAGGATGCAGTCTGTTCTAGGCTCCATTATGCTTCTTTCTGGAGGGTTTTCTCCTATTTGTGGAGACAACTTTGACTTGTCTTTGCCTGGTTTCTGTCTGATCTTTGACTAAGACAACTCTTTGAAACTAGGAAGATTCTGTCTTTGCCTTTTGGCTGTTTCATACTTTCCATTACAATTCATTTTGGTGAAAAACAAGTAGAAATAAATTAAATTTTGTGTTCTCTTCACCATTCATTCTGAATTATCTTTCCCAAGTAGTTCATTTGCAAGTGATTAAAATTAGAAATATTTTGCCTGTTATACATGGCAAATACTGGTTAAAGAATTAATGAACTATAATCTTAAAACTGAAAGTATTTAACCACAGAAGTCTATGCACAATCACATAAATCTGATTTTGTTATAATTTTGCTACTTGATCAACATCCTAAACTTCAGTTCTACTTAAGTACTATTTTTGTCTTAAATTGTGCCCTACATTTTCATTCTTTTCTGCCTCTATTTTTTTATGATTCTTAAATTTCCCAGACAAAGCAAGGCAAAGTGTGTTTTAATATCATGCCTCTTAAATTACCCCAAAGGTAGAAACACAGATGTGATTAGAGGGTTATAAAGGTAACTTATTCCACTCAACCTTGATTTTCAGTAGCTGTCTCTTCTATATATGGAGCTGTTAAACATAAGAATCTTCATAAGAAACAGAGGTGAAAATTTTTCTGATGTAATTTTGTGCATAACCCACCCATGCAAATGTCTTTTCATTGTGGAATGACAGAAAAATAGAAGCAGAGTAGTAAAATTACTTAGAGTCACTGATGCTGGAGAAGAAGTAGGATCTAAAATTTCTTGTACAAAATGCTTGAGTACCTGGACCACAGGAAATCATGGATCAAAGTCACTTGTTCTGTCTATGACCCCAGTGGCGCTTTGGGAATTAAATGCATTTATATTAATTTAACTCAGGGTGTCATGTCATTCTTTCCTTCATGCTCACAGATTATTTTCTATTTATTTAAACCATGAATAAACATTAAGAATGACTTTTTTTTTTCTTTTGTGCAACCAGAGATTGAACTCAGGTCTTTGTGCTTCCTAAGGAAGCACTTATTCCACTAAGCCATCACACCATCCCCAATGATAACTTTTGATCCTTACAAGTATCTACTAAATATATACTTTTTAAAATTTGTACTTTATAAATGACATAAAATGAAGCACAGAGAAATCTAGCCAGATATGGTACATGCATGTAATCTTAGAGGCTGAGACAGATGGATCTCAAGTTTGAGCCCAATCTGGGACATTAGTGAGATCTCAAAAGGGGTGGAGGGGAGCTTGGGATGTAACTCAGTGTATAAGCCCTTGTTAAATCCCTAGTACAAACAGAAAAAAAGTTAACTTTCTCAATATCAAGCCCACACATGGATGCATGACAAGCATGGACCTATACGCGATATGCTGGCCTGAGATTGAGGCCTCAAACACTTGGTTGAATTGTTCCTGCTCTGCATGGCCACATAACAGTCCAGTGCTAACTTTAAAACTCATAAGGCAATGCATGGGCAAAAGCATGGGCAGAAGCAACCTGGATGTTGTACTTGCAACCGCAGTCTTCTGTCCCACAATCCACCGCACTATTCCTTTCCAATTTGGGTCCTGCAGAATGGCTCCTGCAAAGAAGGGTGAGGAGGAAAAACAATAGCCTTCTGTCATCAAGGAGGTGGTTACCCAAGAATACACAATCAACATTCACAAGCTCATCCATGGAGTGGGCTTCAAGAAGCATGCCCCTCTGGCACTTAAGGAGATCTGGAAGTTTGTCATGAAGGAAATAGGGACTCCAGACGTGCACATTGACACTAGGCTCAACAAAACTACCTGGGCCAAAGGAATAAGGAACGTTCCATATTGTATCAGTGCATGGCTGTCCAGGAAACAGAAGGAGGATGAAGATTCACCAAACGAGCTGCATACCTTTGCAACCTATGTCTCTGTTACCACATTCAAAAATCTCCAGACAATGAATGTGGATGAGAACTAACTTGGAAATAAAGTCACAGAACTGCACAAAGAAAAGAACGTATGAGCAAAAGCTCCAGGGCAAGATTTCAAGTTGGATGCCTAGAAGGCAAGTTTTATGATCCAATTAAAGGATGCTGAGGGTTTGTTTCCATTGTTCCTGCCTGTTCACTGGTTCTAGTGCTCACGTGTTGTCATGGAAACTGCATCCTTTGTATCCTATGAACAAGTAAATGTTCTGTTGTAAGTGGGTGGAGAGGTGCAGCTGGTGGAGCAAGTATATGGAGAGATGCCAGGTTCACAGACTACCTCAGGCCCTGGGAATGAATCTGTGCAGACTGGGATGGTTTTGATTGTTAGGAGCTTAAATTAAATAATTCCCTAAAATACAAATGTTTTCCTACTGAGAAAAGTGTTCTTTAAAGAATAAAAAAGAAACATGTTCTTTATTAAGTAAACCACCCAAATGATCCAGGCATCCAGGCCTGCAGCTGTAACATACTTGAAGAAGAAGCCAGGAAGGAGGGACAGGGAGCTTGGCTTTCCTGGGTCTTCCTGGAATTCTCTCAAGTGGTGTCATCTCCTGTTGCTCACATGAAGCTCCGCGACCTCATCCTGACAACTTCCTGGTGCTTACTGATCTCTCTTAAACATCTCCATTTCTGCTTTGTACCACTGCAACAATTTGAGATTATTATCTAAATGGCTTTTGCAAACTGAAAGGAAATACATGCATAATAAAATATAGAGCTAGTAGAAAGTCAAACTTACAACATCCCTGTTATAATACTAAATTATTTCCTAGAGTGAAAGTCTCTCATTAATTAAGAAATGCCTTTGTGGTAGTATAACACTAAGCTAAATCCCAAGCCCTTTTACTTGGAGGCTAGGACTCAGTAAGTTGCCTGGGCTGGCCTTGAATTCACAATTCTCCTGAATTATGTCTTTTATACTGAAGACTCTACTGTACTCTTTCTCTCCTCTCTCTTGCTCTCTCTCTCCTCCCTCGCTCCCTCAACTGGTGTATTATTAACAGAGCATTCTTAAGGGATGTGAATGGGAGGTGCTAAGCTGCACTGGGAACTTTTCATCTGAGAGCTGTGGTAGAAGAGGGTGCCTCCTTCCACTTCACTCTTTGCAAAGTGTGATGTCTCAGAGCCTTTCCTCACTCTCACCTGGAGAGAGTACCATCCCAGTGCAAAGGCATCTGCACTCCTGTGTTACATTTGTGCTGTTTGGCTACCATATAGACATTTTAATTCTTAAGTCATAAATTGTCTCTGTCCTTTGGTCAAAGACATTTGCTGAGGGCCAGGGAGAAAGCTCAGCAGCATAAGTGCCTGCCTGGAAAGCACAAATTCCTGAATTAAACCCATGGGAGAGAAAAAAAAAAGGCATTTCCTGAGTTATCTTCTTAGTGGAACAAAATTCTAAGTATCTAAATGTTAGTGCATGTGTTCCTATATCTATTTGTCTTTTCTTTTTTATATATAGGGGCAGGGTCTCATGACGCAGATTGGACTTGTATTGATCCTCCTGTTTTCAGGCTCCCTTGTGTTGCTGGGATTATAGGTGGTCTCTATTGCTGGCTCTACATATCTAGGGGGCAGGGCTGGCAGAGCATGTGGTGCTGGGAATGAAATTCTGGTCCCTGAGTTTGCCTAAGTTGGCACTTAGTCCTCTGAGCTATTTTGCCAGCCCCTGTGTTCCTATGTCTAAATGTATGTTATATGCATTTTTCATTGGTCTATGAAGATTTGCAGTTTCTTGTTGAGGTCCTACAGATACTGAATAACATCAGGAAAAGACACTGCAGGAGCAGAGCGGACTGAGGTGAGAGGCACCTGGTGGGAGCTAATCAACCTTGGTTCACAGGGATGCCAAACAGCAGCAGGTATGGAGGAAGAGAGGAAAGAGATTGCTTCCTCCTTCCACAGGGAGCAGGACCTGCATGAGTAACAAGTGGAAGGAAAGTAAGAAGCGATGGAGGGCTGCCAGCAAGGAGAAGATCTGCTTTGCAGGTTGCTTTTTGTATTTTCTCTGGTGCCCTTAAATCTGCACCACTGGAGAAGAGAGCTAAGTATGATCACACCTTGCACCATTTCTAGGTTGAGAAACATTGTGAGGAAGGAATACCAGGGAAAACCCACCTACTCAGGACTCAAGAAGACAGGATCTAAACTAAAAACCATAGACAAAATATCTTAAGTAAAATTTCTCCCTCCATTTAGCAGTGGAATCATGATGAAGGCATTGTACTTAACATCAGTGCTTTCCCTGGTAACAGCTCTGTTCTCTAACTTTACCAAGTGTCACAGAAACCATGTCCAGCAAGTCATAGAAAGTTTAGAAAGAGTGTTGCTTCCCTGCAGATGCTGAGAGATCAGGAAGAGCTTATGAATTTGCAGGCAGTGTACAGGTGCATCTGACTAAATATGTGGCAGTAAGTTCTGTAAGGGAACTGGGCTGTGAGCTTTGCACTAGTGAAAAAATGATGATAGGCATGGTGCTCTGAGGGAACTTGTAGATATTTCCTAATTTCTGTATACTTGAGCAAATTTATCTCTTTACAGTAAGTACTTTATGGTTATTATGATTCTGAGAGAAATTCTATTACATAAAATTGAAAAGGAAGGAGTACAAAATACTTTGAATGTGGGAAATTGATTCCACTGAATAAATCATACTGAATTATTTCTTAGATGCATAAAAGATAATAAAATACCTCTAAAAGGCTTTTAAGCACAACTATTACAATAAATTCAACTTTCTTTTGAAAAGACACATTTGAGTGAGACTTGTTTATTGCCTTAAGGTATACCTGAAAACTGATACCCTGATGGTTTCATTGTATACTTTCTATACTAAAATAACTTGCAGCATTAATATAGACCTAGGTGTTAGACTTGAGCTTCTTGACCATTTTATTATACAGGCATCATTTCACCTTGACCACATGGATTTGGGTTAACAAGCCTCATTTGCAAAATGCAGATGGATCATATTTCTTTAAAGAGAGCTTATAAGAATTGAGCAAAGTAACACTGATTTTAAAATTTTCATTATTAATAAAAGAGTAAGGTGAAATGGGATACACATTTAGTGAAGGATTCGTCTTCTCTGATTTGAACAGACTCAGCCTTTGCTATTCAGGGTGGGTTTAGATGGTATCATTCCCTGCAGAACCTCCCAGACTTGCATTGAGCACTCAGGCACAGGGGCCACCTGTGAGTTTTATGCAGACATCGTCCTGCTGTTTGGGGTTCAGAGGACTCCACAAAGAGCCAGGAGGTAGTTATATATCAATCCTATTTTGTGTACACATATATTTTTTCTACTGCAAAATGGTCCTTCATTTATATCCCCTTTTTGTTTTGTTTTGTCAAAGATGAATGTTCCATTGCTATTAGAGAAGCTATATTCGGAGAAGTCTTCTAAAAACTTTTTCATACTTGATGTCAGTTCAAATATTGCATGTACTTGAATTCAGTAAAATAACCCAATATAGTCCAATGGTCCATATAGTAGTGGATTATCAGCAGACCTGGCAATTGTCAGAAGTTGTTGACTTGAGCCTGTTACAGCTCAGCAAATCAATATGGCTTTACTTTTTATACCTCATTGTTATACTTTTCTGCTATATGGTTAAGACCAAGATAAAGTAGGACCTATATAACTAAAAATGTAACTTTTGTATCTGATAAGGTCAGTCAAATCCTCTCAAGATTTATCCTGAAAAGAAAAGATTTACCCTGAAACCATGTACTGCAGTTTGTAGATTCTTTGTCAGTGTCAAATATGTGAATGAGTTACGGCCATTGCTTGACAAATTTGCTATCTGTGAAAGCCTGAGAGAATGTTTTCTCTCTAGTGACTCTCCTTAGGACACTCTGCATCGTTGATCCCTTTTCTTTTAGTTCAGTGAGAAGAAAGATTTGTACAAATGTTGTTTGGATAGGATATCATGTCTGCATCTTGTACTGTAACTACTACAAAGAGAACAATATGCGATGTGTAAATTATTTTGACTGTCCTACTAACCCATTTTGAAACTATCTCATTGGTATTTATTTCTCATTCAAATTAATAAAAAATTAAAAAATAAATAAAAGAATGAAAAAATTATATATGAAAAAAAAGACCCAGGAGGGTTCTCCACCATCTTTGCCAACCACATTTCCCTAGTCACTAACATAAATAATTCTTCTGGACATTTACAGGCTTTAATGGCAGGTGGGAGGAGCCTGTGTCAGTGTAGAGTATTAAAAACCAACTGTTTGCCTCTAGCCTCAGCTCCCAAAGGGGCTTGCACACTGCCCCTGGCCTCCCAAGAAGAACAGAAGTTTTATATGGCTGGGGGGCTTTTCTAGGTGACTCTCTAGATTTGTGACTTTCTTGCAAGAACAGAGAAACTGATTCAGCTGTTTGACCCACCTGCAACGGAGTTTTAGACAACAGAAGATGATCAAGGTCTGCTAGGGCTACAAAAATCTCAGCCCTTGAGACAAAGTCTGCTGTTTCCATAGCGCTGCCCAGCAACTTCAGTTAAAGATGAGTCTTCTCCCAGATACACTTAGCCAAGGCCACTGGCACATTAAGGAGCAGCCGCTTCCTGTCTGTGCTTAGGTGGCAGTGGAGGTTCCATTGGACCTATTTTCTTTATCCCCCAAGAAAAAGCTACAGGAATAAAACAGTGTCATATAATACAGCAGAAGTGGAAGAGAAGCTAAGGAGTTGCTTGTAATACAGAATAATGACGGTGACTATAATATTTATCAATCTTTATCTTATGCCACACTCTTTTTCTGAGTGGCTGGAAGTGAGAGTGTCAAGCTCCACTCATGATTGAATATTCTCATGTCCTGAGGAGTGGAGTAATTCTTTATGAAAGGTGATTAATATCATGTTTATTTTACTGTATGGAAAGTGAGGCCTAGAACATTCATGTACCACATTCACAGCTTGTGAGTCAGAGTGAGAGCTTGAAATCAGTCTCGCTTGCCTCAGAGCACAGGCTGCCTATGTCCATGCTAGCATGCTGACATGCCACTTCATTACATGCATGGTGGTACACAGCACAGGTGACCCTTGAGCCAGTTCTAACGATAAGCAGTTGATAGAGGAGTGGATTTCCATTTCAAGTATATGCACTATATGACTCCAGAGCATCTCTAAATGCTATGTGAAGCAGGAGATATATTTAGAAATTCTGCAGTGAGTCCTTCACTTCTGCCCCCATGTTCCTGTGATGAGCAAGAGGAATGAGCAGAGTGTGAATGGAAACACATTGATAGCTCATTTTTTCCTTCACTTATAAAACTTGCAATTTGCTTTTCTGGTGGGAAGGCATGTTTCATATTTGGACACGTTCGAGAGACTTGAGACAATCTCTTTAGATTAGTATTAATCTACCTTCAGTTCAAATTCTACTGAGTCAAATAAGACATGTTTAAACAAGCCCGAGAAGTGCATGCACACTTGAAAGGACACTGGCTGGACTAAAAGAAGGGTTAGGAAGGCACTACAGTGCAGATCTTGTGTGTCCCCATCTCATATGTTAGATACTGTATCCCAGCCTCTGGTTCTGTTAGGAAGTGGTGAAACCTGAGGAGGTCATCCTGGAGGAAGAAAGTTAGGTCAGAAGGACATGCCCCTCAGCGTCATCTCAGGACCCCAGATCTTCCTCTCTCTTTGCTGGGATGAGCCAAATTCTCCACCATGTACTTCCTGCCATGGTGTCTGTCTGCTCCATTTCCAAAAGCCACAGTAAACTTCTCTTTTTATTTATTTTATTTTATTTTTTTAATGGTGGGCATCAAACCCAGAGTCTCACATGTTCTATGCCAGGGTTTCTTTCACTGGGATACACCTGAAAATTCCCTGTTAAGCTGATTTTCCCAGGAATTTGTCACAGTCATGAAAAATTAACACAGGACAGGAGACAGCCAGGGGAACCTGCAGGTTGGAGGAATTTAATCCACAATGAAGCCACAAGAGGAGAAGTGGGGAACTGGATCACTCCTGGGATTAACAAGTCTGGAGTCACAAAACACAAAAGGCATTCGTGAGCAAGTTATGTGCTATAATTTTCAAAGGTTTAAGAGGTCAACCAGAACTAAAAATAAAACCTAGCTAAGCAGTGTTACAACACTACAATCTCAGCACTCTCTGAGGACAAGGAAGGAAGATCAAATGAAAGTTTGAGTCCAACTTTGATAACTTAGTAAGACACTGCAAACTAGTACTAATTAAAAAAATTTTTTTAAAAACAGGAAACAAACAAAAATTAAAATAAATAAAATAATGAACTGTAGCTCAGTGCAAAGGACCAGCATTCAGTCCCAGAATCCCTCACCGACAGAGTGAATGTGTCAAAGTCAGGCTGCCATGTGAATACAGCAGAGAGGAGCATTCCCAGGTGATTGCAGTCCACCCACCTCACTGCAATGGCAGTGCTGAGGATCAGAAGGGAGCAGGTCCATGGGGCCAGTTCAGCATGGAGGGGCTCTGATTCCCTGGCCCCTGCAGGCTCTCTGATGGCTTACTGGCAGCCAGCAAGGTATTCCCAAATGTCAGCTGCTGTAGTTATTAAGCATAATTTTCCTGTGCAAAATTGATGTGGGACATGGAAGCCAGAGCCACTTGCCTGTCCTGCTCATTTCTCTTTCCTCTGCTGACATATTGAATAAAATATCTGTGATATTCATGACACATACTTATGTTGTTATTTAGCATTGAAATAAATCATGATTTGATGAATGTCAGACCATTCTCCCAAGACAAACACTAGTCTCCCCATAATTATTAAGACTTACATTTGTCTAAATATTGTCATAGAAATGTAACTCAAATAGGACTTTGAAGTGTTTTGTTCAAAAGGGAATTTAAGTCACTGGCAGATTACTTGTCACTTGTCTGGCTGATACACCACTACTTGCTGAATAAATGTTAGATTCAGTTTATCAAATGAGCGTTTCTGCACAAGGATATATGTGAAGAAATTAGGGGGCTAGAAAGATGCCTCTCACAGCCACCCCACTCCAAGGGCTTTGCAGTCCAGTGGAGCAGCAAGACAGTGAGAAGTGCTGGTAAATGCAGTTAGAAAATCTTACAGGAAATCATTCTGGAGCTAGAAGCTTTGGTGAGAGAGGAGTCAGGCAGCCAAGATGGCAGAGCTAGAGGCAGGAATGCCACGAGGCAGGAGTGGGCCCAGCAAAACAACCGCTCAACCAATCATAAGTCGATTTGAAGAGACAGGAAAAATGACTCAGTTCTTCCCCTCCTCTCTGATCCCTGCAATACTGATGTCTTACACTCTCACATCAGGTATGCTAAACTTCCTGAAAACCACTTTTAAGACAGGTCTATGGATAGGGAGGGTCTATCATTTGTTTCAGTGAAATTTTGTATTGTTTCTAATGTTTTTATTGGCATTTTTTGTATTCTCTTTAAGAATACAAAAAATAAAAAGAACAACTGGTCCAATACTGGAAAGATAATAAAGAGTATAAATTTGAGTCTGAATTTTACTGCTACATTTGTGTCAGCGTGTTTAATTTATTGTTACCTGACACCCTTGTAGTGTATTTATAGAAATACCTGAGGTTTTCGAGGACATAATGTAAATGTTTATAATATAAATATTTCCATATTTTATCCAGACTTATATTAGCTCAATTCATTAGCCTTTCACCTAGTGGTTTAAGTGAAAAATCATTATTTATCGTGAACAGTTTACATCTCAAATGCACTTACTTTCCATTTACCTGCCTTGAGTCCGTGCGTCTGGAATCTAACCTTTTCTTTAACAGAAACCTGCTAAAGCTAGCCTAAACTCCTGGGGTTTTGCTCAGACTCTCCCAGCTGCCTCCTAATTCATCTTGTTGCTTCCTTTTGCCCCTTAGAAAGCCATTCTGAATTTAATAGCTATGTGATTACGTGCAGCATGTAAATCAAGTGACACTTGCTACTCCCCAAAGCTCGCGAATGCTTTCTTACTTGCACAAGCACACGTATGATCTGGGTGTGCATCTGCAGCACTGTTTTCTTTCCACAGAAAGCAGGGCAGGGAGAAACACCCCAAAATTTCTGTGCTACGTGCTCTCACATTGGCCATGCTCACGCTGCACTGCTGAGGGTCGCCTTCCCCGTAGGTGGCCCCTCCCATCTAACATTTCTGATGGGACAGGTTCAGGAACTCACGTGGAGCTTCCAATTGGTTTCATTACTTTTGTGTTAATTTTTGCCATTCTGCTAAAACTTTGTCTGTACTAAAGGTAATATTTAGAACACAGGTAATTTCATTTTGTCTTAGTCTTGATTTGCTCTAAAACATCTCTTGGAAACTTCCCACCTCTCATGACCAGGAATAAATTTATCTGTGGCGCAATTTCTAATAGTACCATTTTCTGTACAAGTATTAGGCTATATCTTAATTCTCAATTATTTCATTTTTGGAAGGAAATACTTTGGTTTTCTCTTCTGGGTAATTGTATCAAGTTATCATCTACCCGCAGGAAACTTGGGGTAGGATATTATTAAAATGAAAACACTATAACATTTTATTAGAAAATTGCATTTCCAGTGAGACAATTTTATTTCCATATTAAATAAATTCAATGAAGACATTGATCATTTCTATGAAGCTATATCATATAATGTGTTCATTTTGAAAATTCAAGGAAAATTCAAAAACTTGCCAGTTGATAAAACTACTTGCAATTGTAAGAAACAAAATATGGGCTGCGAATATTGTTCCATAGCACAGTGTCTTCCTAGAAACAAAATATGTAAACAAAGATAAAGGATACAAAACACCTTAATATCACATTCATTTCTCAGAGGAATTTCTCTTCCTTAATGCATAAACAATTTGTGTGCGGCAGTGCTGGAAGGCTTTTTGAAAAAAGAAGGATTGAACTCTATTTTGAAAGCACACTTTATTTATTTATTTACTTATTTTACTTTTTTGCAGAACTGGGGATTGAACTCACACCCTTGCACTTGCCAGGGAAGTGCTTATTCTGCTGAGCCATCTCCCTGGCTCGCAAAGTATGATTAGTGGATTTTTATTTATTCTTTTTAATTTTTCATTTTTTTTGCAGAACTGAGGATTGAACTCAGGCACTTGCCAGGGAAGCACTTATTCTACTGAGCCATCTCCCCATCCCTTAACACTTTAAAGAGACAGAGGAGGCAGCAAGTACCCTAGGCAAGTGAGATGGCCTGTGTTTCTAGTAAAGGTGGGCGACTCAGACACTTTTGTGAGGCAGAAACCATGAAATGTTGGCTGTCATGCCGCATAGCCAATAGATTAAGGACATAGCATAGATTCTCTTGCTTGCTTATCTAATTAGCAAAGGAAGTGTGGAAATTCGGCAAGGACATTGTCTCTTATGGCTTGCAGCTAGATGCTCCCCTGACCCTAAAGCCTCATGTGGCCATAGGTGGGGAGTGTTGAAAGTGGCTGGATTAGAATATGCACTAAGGGTGTAATCCTGGGATTAAGGGTGTGGATAATGGATGCCCCATCCTCGCTGTGGGTGGAATCAATCAGTAGGTGTATGACTGGATGGAATGCAAAGGGAGAGAGGCAAGGCAGGCTTGCTGCTGCTGCTTGCTTCTCCTGCCTGCTCTGCCATTTCTCCTCTGTAATTTCTTTGCCAGAACTGTGGATGAAATCTCCAAACCCTGTGAGCTAAAATAAACCTTTCTTTCTTTAATGTTGGGTGTTGGGTATTTTGTCTCAGCAATGAAGAAAAAACTAGGAGATTACCCAAAACTCAAAATACTGACTTTATGGGGAAAATCCGATATCGGCAGCTTGTAAAAGCATTAGTCTGTAGCATAGGATGATGTCTAACTACTGCAGCCTCAGGGCACTGATATGAGACAGCATCTAAGGAAGGTGCTTTGTGAGCTAGGGTACCAGCAAATAGAAATTACTTACCGATTAGAAACAAAGACACTAATACATGAGTACTTTACGGGAATGCATTAAATACTTAGCACATTCAAATCAATCAATGCTGGGTACATATGAAGGCATTCTCTGAGGGCAGATAGGAAGCAGGCTGCTGCTACAATCTTCACAGATGCACGGCAGCATGCAAACGACTGCTGTAGTCAGGCAATGTAAACGCACAAGTGCTAACCATATCATTGGGAGAATCAACGATGCAGAAATAAAGTCATGCAGGTGGAATATTAGCACTAGGAGGTGAGAACACAGTGCAGAAGGCTCACTGCCACATGCTGGCAGTCTCATGGCATGCAAGGTCACACTGAGCTCGGCTCGATGCCTGCTCTCATCCCACCAGACAGCAGAAGACTTCGTAGGAGAATCTGACATCATCTTTCCCATGTAAAGATTTAAAAAATATTTTACTACAAATTTCTTTTTATGGAATTTAAAAATGGGCAGGTTTATGTACTCATTTCTGCTCTGGGATTATTGAGCCACAGAACTGACCACACTCGTGGAGTATGAGGTTGTCATTGTCCACTCAAGACTAACTTCTTTCATTGCTCACTTTTTCATTTCTAAGATGTCCATTTGGCTTCTCACATCTTCCACTTCTTCCCTCATGATTGTAATTCCTTTGCCAAGACTGTGTATTTCTTTTGTTTCAACCATGGCTGTAACTGTTCCTTGGAGCATTTTATGATGGCTGCTTTGAAATTTCTTATATTATTCTAGCCCTACTCTTTTTGATCTTGGTGAACACAAAGAAAAATCCCCATAGACACTTAAACAAAATTTTAAAAAATGCTTTTTCCTTGTATTGTCTGAATGTGAAGCACTACAGAAGGACTGGACTATTATCCTGGTTATGTATTTACCTAATTAAAAAATTCCTTAACTATATCAAATAATATTTTAATAAGTACACTGTTTCATAAAACATTTGGTAACTTTTCTTAGAAAATTAATTTTATTCTGTTTCAAAGCCATTCATCAATTTTGCTGATTTTTAGGAACATTGTAACTTTACATTACTCTGCATTTTCAAGCATATTTCATCGAGAAGGCAGATAAAGGTAAACTGAGAATAATTAACTCTGTGTGCCAGGTATACAGGCATGTGCTTGTAGTCCCTGCACTTTTGGAGGCAGAGCCAGGAAGAGCACAACTACAAGCCCAGTATGGGTATATAGTAACTTGGTAAGATGCTGCCTCAAAATTTAAATAATAACAAATTTTA
>PVKA01013102.1:0-11482 GCA_004027165.1 Ctenomys sociabilis
TGTCTGTGTCATCCATGTGGATGAGTCACGGCCAATGCTTGACCAGAATGCTCTCTGTGAGAGCCTGAGAAAAAGATTTCTCTTCATGTGACTCTCCCCAGGCACACTATAGAACTTCAATCTCTTTCCTCTGTGGCTCCACAATCTCCTTGCTCAGAAAATTTGGAGCTCACCTGAGTCCCATGATATTGCAGTACAGAACCCTGCATTTCAACCTGAATACTGGTTTTAGTTGAGAAAAAACAACTTATACATTAACATGTTTTGTCTTAAAAGAAAAGCACAATAACAGAGCTTTCAATGATATAAACAGCTTTTCATTGACAGGTAAAGTTTGTATTTGGTGTGTTTTTGCACAATTAACATGATCCTTATTGTTGTATGGGTGCTGATAATTTGTCAGACCTTGGTGGGGGTGACTGGGCTCACATGCAGAGAAGGCTCAGGGTGCCCGCTGCAGCCTGCACACAGCTCCCATGGTCATGTCCCCAGCCCCACTCCTCCCATGGGCCCCACTAAATAAGTCTTCATCAGCTCCCAATACCATCAAATTAAGACAGCTTGATTAGCTGAAGAACTTAGAGGCTTCATGGTTACTTCTGGAAGTACCCATAGACACACCTGGAAGTGTGTTTTACTAATTTTCTAGAAATCCCTTAATCTGCTTAAGCTACTAGTCAAAATGAACCATTGTAGGCCAACTGGCATAGATTTCTGAGTTAGTCTTCTACCATTACGGAGTACATGGAGATTTTCAGCCTTGTATAATATCACTGTTCCCCTTGCAAGGTGGCAGGTACACGTTTCCCTGTAAGGAGGTGTGATGTGGGGTTAGAGGCAGAAGGTTAGTGGATGAGGTTAAAACCTGGGTGTCAGGATCAGACTGTAAGTTGCTGCTGTGTGCAGAGCCCAGACTGGTACCTGGGCTCCTGGCCCTCCATGAAGAATTGTGGGATAAACCCATTGGGGCAACCAAAGAGCATTTCTACCATTTTTTCCTGAACCTTAGACCCTATCCACACAGCTCACATAGGTGGGGCTGGGTTTTGCTGACTCCTTACTATCCTTGTGTTCCTCACACATAGCCCATACTACTCCAGAGAAAAAGTTCAACCTTGAGAAAAACTGAGATTCGTGGCCCAAAATATGGACCTTTGAAAGAGTCAACAATCAGCTCTTCTCCTTTTTCAGAGAAAAGATAAATAATAGGAGGAAATACTGTGACTGTGTCCCCTAGGGCTGGTAGCTCCAAAGAAAGCAGAAAGTCACCAGATTTCTGGGAAGGGTTTGAGAAATGGAAAACTATCCCCAAGCTGGAATCAACGAACAACCCCTAGAGCGAAGGTTAAGAATGCTTTTGTGTTTTCTCACCCTTTAGCACCCGATTCCCTGGTGCATGCTTGAGAGTTTTATAGATCATTAGCAAACAGGATCCTTGAAGATTGTGCGAACTGACCAGGGAGGACCTCCTTGACTACATTCCTTAGGGTTTGGAGATTTCACAATGTGCAGAGGACACCTGAAGGGCCACCAAGACTCACCCTGCATTCAGCAAGCCTGTGGTTGCTCAATATTTCTCCCTTGGGGCCTTCAGAGACAGAAGCCAGAACGACACAGGCTTTCTGATGCCTCTTGTGATTAAAGTGACTTGGCCTCCTACAGTTGGAGAAACTTTCTGTCTAGTTTTGTGCTAAAACTGTGTCCTTAGCTCCCAAATGAAGTTTCTTAGTACCAAATCAGAGAGAGATGGACCTTTAAAGCTTCCAGAGAGCCAGAGATCCTTAAGGGAGGTAGTCCAAGTTGAAGGGGCAGGCAGACCACTCCTGTGAAGTTCTAGAAGAACAAAATGGAAGCTTCCTCACCTTCACTGAGAAGAGGATTACCGACACTAGAATAGCTTGGATATAATTCCTAACTCTAAAATCTAGAAGTGAATGCAGAAGGGACTAAATTTTACAAAATAGAAAAGGTCTTTCCTTAATTAGTAATGGAAATCTAAAAGTCAGAAGGAATACAGGTTACATCTAGAATGACAGCACATGATAATAAAGCATTAAACCTTTACCCATAAAATTATAGCTTATTGTACAACCAATTGAGAAATTACCCCATATGGAATTCTCTAATTGCTTCCGTCCACAACCATAAACACTTCCATTATCCTTCTATAGAGGTTCAGATATTCTTGTAACACTTTCAGCAATAAAGCCATTATAATAGTAGCTTATCTTGTGCCTTAAGGCCTTTATTAAATAGTAGCAGAAGCCATCTGAGATCCTGGGGTGCACCTGCGTCAGTATGAGATCACTCAGCTCCTATTCCAATCTCAGTGAAGCCGGTTCCCACAAAAACTGTATGCATGTAAAAAAAAAAAAAAAAAAAAAAAAAAAAGCGAGAGTCTTAAATTTCTTCTGTATAAAAAAATATGAGTTGTTTTTCACCTGGATAGCACAAGTAAAAGTTTGGCTAATGAGTCACTTTTTTGCCATGAGAAGTTTGATAGGCGTAGAATTCATTCTTCCATACTTCAGATCTTGGTGAGAGCTTTTCCAAAGATAATTCAGTGCACCTTCTAAAATTAAATCTTCATCCTAAGCATTTAGAAACCATCCATGTTTTGAGAATTGGTTTCTAGCAATGCCCCTGATATAAGCAAACCTAACTAGTTCTCTTTTGTACTCCACTGCACATTAGGTAGTTTAACAACCGGATAGCATGTAGCAACAGGCTTTGCTTCTTGCTCCCCTGGCTTTTCCTAAAATATTTTTGCTTCTCCTCCTGATGCTTCACACTCTCCTCCCTTGTGTTTGTTCATTGGTTTGTTTTGCAGTACTAGGAATTGAATCTAGGGACTCTGTACTGAGTGATGTCCCCAGCCCTTGTGTTACATTTTACTTCAAAGCAGAGCCTCACTAAATCACTAAGCTGTCCAGGCTGGGCTGGCACCGGTGATCCTTCTGAGATGTGTTTGGCACTTTGACAAATTCTTGTTATGCCTCATATCTAGATGTTCCCCCAAAGTCTCGTGTGCTCATAGTGGGGCTCTGGGGAAATGACAGGACCCTGGGTGCATGATGCCCATCACTCAACTGCTGATGGGCTTAGAGCTGGGTGTGACGTTGGGCACAAAGTGCAGTGGGGAGAGCTGGGTGCCGTGGATGTGGCCTGGAAGGGTATAGTCCATCCTCGCCCTTGAGTTCTCATCCTGCTTCTCCCACCATACCACAAACTGTTTGTCCTCTGTGCTGCCTGTGTGCCCTGCTTCCCTGCCTTGGAGCCAGCCAACTGTGGGCTGAAACCTCTACAAACTGAGAGCCAAAATAAAGCTCTCCTTTTACTGCTTAGGCATCAGGTGTTTTGTCCCAGTGATGAGAAAGTGACTGAGACAGTTCTGGAAAGACATTTAAAAGCATTTTCTATTTAAAACCTGTGCAAGATTGAAAAGAAGATGGCACTTTCTACAGCACAGCTTAGTGAGTCTACCCATGTGCACACGGATCTGATAGCCAGCAATATTCTTTTTTTTGGTGGAACTGGGGATTGAACTCAGGCCCTTGCACTTGCCAGGGAAGTGCTTATTCCACTGAGCCATCTCCCCAGCCCAGCAATATTCTTAATGTTGTTGAAATTAGGGACACAAAACTGATTATTTTCACCACTATTATTTTGTTCTGAATGTGCTGGTTAGTGCAATCAGACAAAAAAACTGCAATTAAAAATCAGAAAATAGAAATAACGTCAGATAACAAGATTGTATAGCTTAGAATCCTGATTCACTCAGAATATTACAATGACAACATTTCTATGAGCACTTTCTAAGTATTTGAATAGTTCCACACTGTATAAGTATAGTGAAAGTTAGCACTATTGAGGTACTTAGCATGTGTCAGGTAGTTTACGTCTATCAATATCCTTCTCTAGCCAACCCTACCAATAACATTTTATACTGAGGGTTTATATATGTACCACTTGTCACAATTGTTAGCGGCTTTAATGCTACATTATCCTATGTATTAATATTGCTACATGTAGCCGGGCGTGGTAGCGCAGGCCTGTAATCCCAGCACTTGGGAGGCTGAGGCAGGAGGATTGTTATGAGTTCAAGACCAGCCTGAGCTACAAAGTGAGCTTAAGGCCAGCCTGAACTGCATAGTGAGACCCTGTCTCAAAAAGACAAAAAAAAAAAAAAATTGCTACATGTACATTCTATAATATTAATACATATACATTCTATAACATTAGTACATTATACATTCTATATTAATATTAGTATATATATTTTATAACATGGTATATATAATTAGACATGCTATGATACATTATATCCAGTTTATACTATATATATATATATATATATATATATTTTAATGACACATTAATATGATTTATATTACCATAGATAATATATACAATCACATCCATGGTAATAATAAAGTATATATGACTTATATTATCAGTTATTTATTTTTAGATTGAGGCAAAATAATGATACATATTCACAGGGTACCATGCAATGCTTCAGAACAAATCCACACCAGGTAGGGAACCGATCTGGCCAAGCAGCCACTCCAGCGCTCCACACATTCACCACACCTGTGGTTAGGGCAGCTACAAGCTGTCTCCTCACCTCTCCCTGGCCCCGCCTCTCCTCATCCCTTGTCACCACTCTTTTTCTCTCTGTAAGGTCAACTTCTGTGTCTCCCACATAACACTGAGGTCAGGCAGCATTCGTCTGTGCCTGTGCGTTTAGCACCACGTCCTCTGGTTTGTCCCTGCTGTGAGAAATGACAGGCCTTTATGCCTTTTACAGCAGAACAGTATTGCATTTTACACACAACACAATATCTTATCTAGCCCACCATTGCTGGACAACTTGAACTAATTACAAACCAGGACTATGGGTAAGTGTGATGTTTTGTCTTCTTCAGTAACCATTCTAGCTGGAAGGAGGTGGTATCTCATTGAGGTTTTGATTCACATATTCCTGATAACTAGTGGTTTGAGCATTTTACAATGTAAATATTGGTCTTTTTTCTTTTTTTTTTCATCTTCTTGAGACAGGGTCTCACTATGCAACCCAGGCTGACCGTGAGCTCCCTTTGTAGCCCAGACTGGTCTTGAACTTGCAGTGTTCCTTCTGCTTCTGTCTCCCACGTCCTGGGGTTACAGGTGTGTGTGCCTCCACACCCTGCCATATTGGTCATCTGTATGTCTTCTTTTAAGAAATGTCTCTTAAGGTCTAATGCTCATTGTTAAACTGGACTATTGGTTATTTGCTACTGAGTTGTTAGAGTTCCTTATGCATTCTAGTTATTAACAACTTCTCAGTTATTTGCCAATATCTTCACCCATTCTATAGGTTGTCACTTCACTCTTGACTACTACTGAAATATTTTTAGCTTATGCAAGCCCACTCATCTATTTTTCTTTATTACCTCTGCTTTTGAACTCTCATCTAAAAAATACCTTTGCTCAGTCCAATATCAGGCAGCATTTCCCCATTTTTAAGGTAGTTTCCTAGCTTGGGGTATAAGATATTTAGCCCACTTTGATTTAATTTTTAAATATGGTGAGACAGGGGACCTAGTCTGTTTTTGCATGTGACTATCTGATTTTCAAAGCATCACTGTGAACTGATGTCCATTCTCCATTGTTTTTTCACCAAAAGTTCTGGCTGATTGGAATGAAGAGACAATCTATAGAAGGAGGAAAAAATTTGCCAGCTATACCTTGAACAGATGAGTAATACCTACACTATATAAAGAACTAAAAAAAAAAAAAAATCAGATGCCCTAAAATAAAAGACCCAATCAACTATGGACACCAGAAGTGAGGAGAAACTTCTCAGAAGAAGTACCAATGGCTAATGAAAGAGTGTCCAACACTTCTGGCCACTTGAGAAATGCAGAATAAAACAACGTCCTCAATCCAGGAAGCACAGTCATCACCAGGAGATCACCCAGGAACGTGTGCCAGGGTGGGAGGAGCCCTTCCACACTGCTGGTGGGGACATAAACTAGCACAGCTGCTATGGAACTCAGTGTGGGGATTCCTCAAGAAACTAAAAATGGAAATTCACTGGACTCAGCTATTTCCTTTCCAGGAACTTTCCTAAAAGAGATAAAGACATCATGTCACAGGGATACACACATACCTGTATTCACAGCAGCACATCTCCTCACAGATAAGTCTTGGAAATAGTCTGTATGTCTGTCCACAAGGGAACCGATACAGCCAATGTAGTATTCATACACAATGGAGAACTGCTGTGCTGTGAGGATGACTTTGGGTCATTTGTAGGAAAATAGATGCACCGTGAAACCCTACCATCCAGTGGAATACATCAGACACATGAGCTAAAATATAACATGGTTTCTCTTGTATGAGAAACCTGGGTATAAATCAATTAAAGAGAAAAACAAAATGTAATAGGAAACATGGAGATAGATCTCTTGCAAAAGGGATAAGAGATGGAAGGAGGAAAAGAGAAGGGAACACAGAGTTACTCTGTGTTATGTACGTGCATCAATCCCAATAATGAAAGTAATCATCCTGCACTGCACTCTGGCACCAACAAAAAGACAGAACAAAGGTCCTTTGAGCTGGAGACGTGTGAATTCACACACAACAATCAAAATATACAGTGATCCAAATGTGGATATTTACATTTATAAAAGTTTATTACAGTACAAGACACGTTGCCATGAATCCCCTGCAAAATATCGTCTCCTCATTTTTGCCACTTTCTGAAGCGACTCTGGAAGGCCTCTTCTATGAGGGTCTTTGGGAGAGTCAATGGAAAGTACCGTGAAAGCTGCTGCCAAGTGCTGAAAATCAGGCCCGTCAAAAAAAAATGGCACGTCTTCATTCACTTTACTCTCCATACTTGGCATCACGTGAATCGGGGCTGTTTGCAAAGTCCCATGAGCACGAGAGGTCATGTTTTCAATCCAGTCAGGACACCGAGGCAGCCTCAGAAGTGCAGCTAAGAACACACAGGAGAGGACTTTCAGAACTGCTGCAGAAAGTGGCAAGGATGATCACTGTGTTTGAAGTGACAGGGAGGGACTTAAGGGGGGTTAATGGCAGTGTGTCTTTATTTAAAACACTTTTAAAAACTTAAATATTCACTGTATTTTTCTGTCACACTTACAGCTGAGAGCTCTGCTTTTCGTTCCATTGGTCCATATGTCTACAGTAGAGCCTCTTGCTGTTTGGTTACTTGTAGCTTTGGGGTACAGCTTGAAGTCAGGTAGTGTGATGTCTCCCACTTTGCTCTCCGTGCTTAAGATTGTTGTGGTAACTCAGGATCTTCTGAGGAGCCTCTGAATGTTAAGGTTGCTGTTTTTAGTTCCATGAAGACTGTCTTTGATACTTAATGTACAGATTGCTTTAGGGAATGTGGACATTTGAACAATATCCATGCTTCCAGTCTATGAACGTAAGAAACATTTCCATTTATCAAGTCCTATTTAACTTCTTTCATCAGTGTTTTATGGTTTTCAGTGTAGAGACCTTTTGCCATCTTATTTAAAATTTTTGTAGTTTTTATTTTTAGTAGCTATTCATACATAGGATTTTTTTCTTGATTTCTTTTTCAGCTACTTTAGCATACAGAAATGCTACTGCACTTTGTATGATTTTGTATCCTTTAACTTTAGTAAATTTGTGTATCGGGGCTGGGGAGATGGCTCAATAGAATAAGTGTTTGCATGGCAAGCACAAAAGCCTGAGTTCAATCCCCACTTCCACCAAAAAAAAAAAAAAAAAAAAAAAAAGAGAGAGAGAGAGAAATTTTCATTTTATTTTGAAGTATGATGGATTAAACCCAGGACAATTGAACTAAGCAACATCACCAGTGGGGTTTTGTTTTGTTTTGTTTTTCTTGAGACAGGGTTTAAATTGCTAAATTGCCCAGGCTGGGCTTAAACTCGCAATCCTCCCGCCTCTACCTCTCAGAGTGCTGAGATTACAGGTGTGCCCAGTCTGCTTGGCTACATTTTTCAAAAACTATTTCATATTTATAGCTTGGTGTGGTGCCGCATACCTGGAATCCCACCACATGGAAAGCTGAGCCAGAAGGATATTTTATATTTTAAACATAAAAAGGTAATATATTTATCAACAAAATTTATAAATATATTTAATATTTAATAGATGATAGAACATCAATGTATTTTAATTTTTATTTCATTATATACTGTCACATTTTACATTATCTATTTATATTTATACACTATATTTCATATCCCTTTATAATTACAGACGTGTAACTTGCTATGGCTACATATGCCATAGTTACTTTTCTCTTTGTTGGGACAAAACCCCTAGTAGTCAAAGTTAGAGGAGAAAGCACTGCTTAGCTCAGAGTCTGCAGAGGCCTTCCTTCACAGCTGGTGGGCTCCACGGCAGGCTGGTGTGGTGGAAGAGAACCAGTGCATGGCAGAGCAGAGGAGGCTGAAGGCAGCAAGTGGCACACGACAAGCCATGATGCTCTTCTGTCCTTACATCAGCTCCAGGCTCCCCACCCTGAGGTAGGTAACTCGTGTGCATTACACACACACACACACACACACACACACACACACACACATACACACACAGAGCATTGCATCCTTAACCCCAGCATCGCACATCCTAGACCCAGCCATCTCTGAGAAAGCCCTGTCCGTGATGCACAAGGCTTTGGAAGGATATCTAGACACCAGCCAGAACAACAGAGGACTCATTAATTTTTATTTTAAAACCTCCCTCCAGCAGGGTGGGGTCTCTCGAGAGGTGATGGGGTAGGTTACCAGCCAGCAAGGAGCTCACAGCACAGCTCACTGGGAGGGTCTGGCAATCCGTCCCAGGAGGCATCTGAGATAGGTGGGATTGACATTGGGCCCAGGGGCCCGAGTATGACATGTGACTGACCAAGTCAAGGCTGAGTGCTGAGGAGCTCTGAGGCTTACACGCTTCATCAAGGACAGCAAGATAGCCATACTGAGAAGCCAGTGCAGGTTGGGACTGAGAGACAGGATTTTGTACAAAAATTATGCCGTGGGAGCAGAGACACAGGAAACAAGACTTACAAATATTAATAACTGTTGGAAGTCCAGGGATGCAGGTGAATTATACACTTTACTCTTGAATATGAACATGTATTTTTACATAAAAACACAATGAAAAGGAATCAAGCTATTCACTTTACCTGCCTGGCAATCATTTATGACTTTACCCACAGCAGTTGAAAAGCCAAAGCCAGACCTGAGAGAAATGGATTGGAATGAACTGGGGGAACAGATTATGGAAGGGAAGGAGGAAGACAGCAGGCACAGAGGGCTGAGGCTCTCTAGAATCATGCATCTCTGCAGCAAGAGCTGGAGTCTGCTCCCAGGCCCCAGAATCTAAATCACGGAGCCTCAAACCCATCCTTCTTTGCTGGTCAGAGAACACAGAATTTACCATCAGAACTACCCAGAAGTTCAGTCATGTCAAACAGTCACACTGCCTTGAACCTATCTCCAGAACTCTTTTTATCTCACAAATGGAAACTCTACCTCCACTGAGCAACCGCTCCCCAGCCTCTAGTGACCACCACTGTATTTTGTCTTAATGGTTTGACCATCCCAGATTCCTTTAATTCTTTCTCCTTGGGATTTAGCTACCACACTGTAAAGAAAACCCACCATAGTACATGAAGAGAGCACCTGGGGCGCTCCACACTGAGAGGGCCACCAGCTACTATTCGTGGGAGCAAAGGAGCCACAAGTGTCCTGGTGCAGCTTCTGAGACATCAGTGGAAGCAGTGGCAGGAAGCTGGGCCCACAGCACTCTGTGTGAAACCCTGGCCCACAGAGGCTCCTGGAATAAGAAACATCACCACCTCCAGGGCGATGGCCTATGCAGCTGTAGGAATAACTGTGGACAATGCTTCCGAGTTGTGTCTGCGAAGGACAGAAGAAATATGGAGAGGCAAGCAGAGGAGGTTAAGGTCATACATTTTTCTCAATTTGTTTTGTCTTTTCAGATGGAGGCCATGTGGGTATGTGGGATTTCGGAGGAAGAAGGAGGGAGACACTGAACACGCAGGCGAGAGAAGCACTCTCAGTACTGCTGTAAAAACTGGCAGGAGGGGCCTCTATCTCAGGCTCACATGGAGGATGGGAAGCTGAGGATACGGCCAGGATGTGCTGTGAGTGGCACAGACATCACGGTATTTGTGTCACGGCCTCCATTTCCTCTGCAGCGGCTGGGTGGAGTGGGAAGTGAAGTCAGGTTTTGAGGGGAGCTGGTTCACTCAGTCTTGGTTACCAGGAACTGCCGGGAGTCACATTATGCTGCTCAGGGCTTTTCTTCCCAAGGGGAGATGTGACGCATAGTTAGGGCCATTTGGGACAGGTTCCAGCAACAAGGGGACCACAGAATCATGGGGTACAGGACTGAAGACGCTATAGAGACAGTGGCTGGCACACTGACCATTCTCGTGCCATCTTGGGGGCAAATCAGCATGGGAGCTGACTCAACCGTGCACTTCCCGGCCGGTGCCGGATGAGAGCCTACGCCACAGGCGAGATTCACACGGGCTTGCATCAGAGTTGCATGGAATATTGAAATATTTCAAAAGTGGCAAATATCCCTTTTCTGGTTTTGGTTTTGGTTCGGTTTTGGCTTTGGTTTTTTTAAAAAAACAAGGTGCTGCTATAGAGTCCAGGCTGGCCTCAGGCTCACTGTGATTTTCCTGCCTCATGAATTCCAATTTACAAAGTAGTAGTTAAACAAAGCGTGGCAATTTCGTTCAACAGAACGCAATGCAGCCCCTGGCTACCTTTTGGCCACGCACATGGCAACTGTAGGGCATCGGCAGCCACCTTCTCTGGCACAAGGGAAAATCCTTTTCTTATTTTATAAACAAACAAACAAAAGAAAAAACAAATTTCTATAATACAGTAATAAGACAATAGCAATGGTTATCATGCCCTGTATCATTATCTTTAAAGTAGTTACTCAGAGTATAAAATGCAAACCAGACTCTTAAAAAAAAAAAAAAAAACCACCAAAATAACGTCCTTTTTAATAAGCTAAGATAAACTAGTAATATAAATAAAACCAATTAGAATATATTGAAATATTTTAAAACGATAGAATTTATAATTTAAGGGCATATTTTAACTTCTCCATATCTCCTATTTTTCTATTTTTCTACTTGTGATTCTCTATTAGAAAACATATACTATTTGAGTTTCTATGCCTGACTCTTTTATCTAACAATGTGTTCTTAAACTGCAGCCATTTATCTAAAAGTGCCCCAAGTTTATCTTTCCTTATGGTGCAGTATTCCATCATGCATAAATACCACATTTTCCTTGTCCAGTCATCAGTTGATGGACATGTATCCTGTCTCTAAGATCTAAGATCTAGCTATTATAAATTGTGCTGCTACCAACATGGGTAAACGTGAATTCCTGTAATATGATGATTTTAACTCTTGAAAAGACAC
>PVKA01013102.1:11582-43217 GCA_004027165.1 Ctenomys sociabilis
GAGAGGAGGGGAGAGGAAGGAAAGTCCTAGAATCCTGATGACTCTGATCTCTGCTTTCAGTTATGTGTAAGGTGAGCTCCTGGGTCTCCAATGTGTGACAGGTTATCCTCTCTTTTGACTAATCCACTTTGAATAAGGTTTCTGAAGTTTGCAATTCAAAGAATCCTGCTATGGTTTGAGTGTCTGTGTCCTGCCCAGTCACCAATTGATCTATGGACATTCTAACCCCAAGGTAATGGAGCCCTCAGGGTAAAGCCTTCATAAATAGGATTGACACCTTCACCAAATGCAGACTCAGCATGGCAGGTGCCCTTCCTTCCTGAGGAGGAGGTAGGCCCTCAGCAGACTTGGACACCTTTGGATCTCAGAACTCTGAGGACTCTATCTGTTGCTCACAACCCACCCTGCCTGCGGCATTGTCTTAGGACAGCCCTCTGTGAGCAAGCAGCTGACCACAGGAGCACAGCATTAGCACTGCAGGTGCTTCCCATGTGGCCCTGGCTGAAGGGAGATCAGATGGACGGGGACACCTGCCATGCAGCCAGTGACCAGGTGTGAAGCCACGGCAGCTTGCACTGTGAATCTGACCAATGGACCCTGAAAGCAGATTTCAAGGGAAGTTGGTAGAAATCTGTCAGTCCATGGGAGTGCTTCTGGCCTCACAGCGCTTCCTGCTCATTCTTTGAAGGATTTCTCCTTCTCTGTTCGTGGCAATCCTACTGGGCCTCCAAAACCACAGTTGTGTGACCAGTAAGAGGCCAGTACATTGGACTCTCTCCCCCAGAAGACTGTTTATCTTCTGGAGATAAACACTCTTTTAAATATTGTCATGCACTGTCACCCCTGGAAGTATCAACATGTCCTTTAATATCATCAACTAAGTGGTCACTGGCAGATTTTTTCAGTTTTTAATTGTCTCCTAAATACTTTCCTAGCACTAAAACAATACTAGATAATAGGTAGTAGGGAGAGAGATCTTCAAAAGGGAAGGGAGGGCTGGCCAAATAACTCAGCAGATTAAAGTGCCTGGAAACAGGCGCAGGGGCCAGGTTTCATCCCCAGGCCTGCCATGTTGGCCCTGCTCCCTGGGTGTTCTGAGATGGCAGTTGAGATTGGGCATGGTGGCACCTGTAATCTCAGCTCTTGGAGGCTGTAAACAGGCGGATCACTACCACTCTGATCTAGTAGTGAGATCCTGAACACCCTGTAGACCCCTCCCTAAAATACAAATAAATAAATAATTTTAAAAAATCCCTTTACATGACCTCTAGTTCACAGAGTTTACAAGTCTCCCTCTTCTCTCTGTGTCTCCCTCCTCTCTGCGTCTCCATGGAACAATTTGTTTCTGATTTCCTGAGGCAGTCTATGTCTCTGTCCTCTGTGTTCCTTGAAATTGGACCTAGAGGCTTCGCTGGATTTAAGTCAGATTTGATCAGGTAACTTTGAAGATGGTGCTCTGCACTCGCATCTGGAAAAGCACCACACTTTTCTGTCTTTTCGTCTTACTCTCTCTGTGCCTCTCTTTCTGGTTTGTCATAAACAACCAAGGAGCTTTGATGTCTACATTCATTACCTCATTAGGGGCTGAAAAATGGTCAAATTCAGTTTTGACAGTCCCTGTCCCTGCTTTGGCTGGACTATTTCTTTAAAAAAGGTGCTTCTCCTCGTGTACGCTTGGTAACTCACATGGAGAAGTAATACAGAAAAGCAGAAGAAATGCTGGGCTCTCCCTCCCTATGCTCCAGCTTTTAAAATAATCCACTGACTCCCTCACATCCTCCCACTGTGGCTCATTGCATTTCCATTAGCATTCTGACTACGATTATTAATTCCAGCCTATTTAGTATCATAGTAAACATTATTCTCCACGTGCTGCAATCTATTACAAGCTTACTCACATCGATATTTAAAGAGCCCCACCTACCAGACATACACAGAACATTCCATCCACCAGCAGCAGAAAACACATTCTTTTCAAGTACACCCAGAACCTTCTCCAGGATAGATCACATGTTAGGATACAAAACAATCTTAACAAATATGAGCAGACTGAATCACATCGAGTGTGTTTTCCAGCTATAATTACATAAAAGCAGAAATCAATAAAAGGAGGAATTTCAGCAAACTTACAAATATTTGAGAATGAAACATGCTCCTGAACAACTAGTGGGTCAAAGAAGACATTTTTTAAATATCTGGAAAAAAAATTCTAGAGACAGATAAAAATAGAAGCACAGTAAACCAAAACTTAGGGGATGTAGGCAGCTGTGACTGAAGTCCGCAGTGGTACACGGCTTCAGAAAGATCCTGGATAAACAAATGTTACACCTCAAGGAACTGGTACAAGGGATCAAACTAAGCCCAAAGATAGGAGGAGGAGGGGATAATAAAGATCAGGACAGAAATGAACAAAGCATGCTAGGAAAACAATTTTAAAAGCCCATGATCCAAAGAGCTGTACTTTTTATAAAAACAAATACAATCAACAAACCTTTGGCAAACTATGAAAAAAGCCAGAAGACTCAAGGAAAGCAGAAAGCGAGAGAATCCATTCCATGTGATGCTGCAAAAATACAAAGGATTGATAGAACCTACCATAAATATTTATACACCAATAAATTATTCTGTTTTTGATGTTTGAGATAGGGTCTCCCAAGTTGGCCTGGAATTCACTATGTAGCCCTGATTGACCTCAAACTTGAGGCAATCCTCCTGTCTCAGCCATGCAGTACTGGGATTACAGGTGTGCACCACCATGCCCTGCCTTATAGTATCAAATTGGATAACCTCTAATTTGAGGAACTTTTTCAGGGGCTAGAGATACAGCTCAGAGTTACAAGTGCCTTTCTGGTAAGTGCAAGGCCCCCTGAGTTTGATTCTTGGAAAGAAAGAAAGAAAGAAAGAAAGAAAGAAAGAAAGAAAGAAAGAAAGAAAGAAAGGAAGGAAGGAAGGAAGGAAGGAAGGAAGGAAGGAAGGAAGGAAGGAAGGAAGGAAGGGGGTGTCTCCAAAACACATTACTAACACCGAGTCATGAAGGAAATATTAGAAGCTAATAAAAAAATGACATCAGGCTGGGGAAACAGCTCTGCAGTCTAAGTGCCTGCCTGGCAAGTGTGAGGACCTGAGTTCAATCCCCAGTACTGCATGCCACACCCACCCCAGAACCAGATGTGATGTACATGCCTGTGATCCCAACACCGGGAAAGCTGAGACAGGAGGATCACTACAAGTCTGAGCTGTGTAGTAAGACCCTGTACCCAATAAATAAATAAATTTTTAAAAATGATGTCAAAGTACAATAACAGTAACAGAACTTCTGTTTTATGGTGTATTTTTAAATTTTTTCTTTCTTTTTTTCTCTATTTAATGGAATTACATCTCTATAATTTTGCTTAGATGACTGTGGAGCCTGGGAAAGCTGTTGCTCCTATTGGTGCAGAATGTATATAAATATGATTTTAAGTTTTAGAAACTCTTCCTGTGCTGTCAATTTTGGGTTTTGTATTGTGCTTTGTATTTTGTTTTTTGAGACAGGGTCTTGTGATGCAGCTCAGGCTGGCCTTGAGTTCACTTTGTAGCCTGGGCTGGTCTCAAACTCCCAAGGATTCTCCTGCCCCTCAAGTGCTGGGATCATAGGCATGCACCACTATGCCTAGCTCTTGTGCTGCCAACTTTGGAAGAAGTCATCCCAGTTTATCATGCTGAGCTGGTATTGTGTGGAAATTAATAGCCGTATTAGTCTAAAAACATTGAGCTTAATGTTTTTCTCATTTGTGCAGGGGTATAGTGCACTATGTTACATATGTAGCATCTTATCTACATGGGTTCAATTACTGAAAAGTATTTTCTAAAGAATAACAAAAAGGAAATGGAAACTATAAAGCTCTGATACTAAGGAGACTGAGTCAGAAAGTTGGCTATAAAGGAAAAGCAAAGACCCACTAGTATCACAGCTGAATTCTACAACAGAAAAGAAAACTAAATACCGATCTTTCTCATGTCTTCCAAAACACGAAGAGAGGGGAAGTTTTAAAATTTATTTTATGAATATAGCATTACGTTGAGATTAAAAATAGAAAGAACATTATAAGAAAGGAAGACTATAGGCCAGATATATTTGACGACTCTGTATATAAAAATAATCAACAAAATATAAATAAACTGAATTCAACAGCTTCTTACTAAGATCAGTCTGCATCAAGGTGGATTTATCCTTGAAAGGCAAGAATCAAGTGATCACAAATCAAGTGATCACAAGTCAGTGGCTGTGACATACCTAATGAAACATAGGATAAAAAGCCATGTGATCATTTAATGCAGAAACAGAATTTGACAAAGTTAAACATCTTTTCAGGATAAAACTCTCAACAAATTCAATACAGAAAGAATGTATCTGACTACAAGAAAAGCTATGTGTGGGGAGTCCACAGCAAAATCACACTCAGGAGTAAAAAAAAAAGCTGAATGCTTTTTCTCTAAGAATAGAAGATGCCCCCTCTCACTGCTGCCATTCAGCAGGAGACCAGAAGTCTAGCCACAGCAAGGAGACAAGAAAAAGAAATGAATGCAGCCAAACTGGAAAGAAAGGCATTGAATTGTCTCTGTAGCCAACATCTTAAAATGGAAAATCTTCCAAACTCCATTACTTTTTTCATTGTTAAGACAAAATACCCAATACCCAAAGTTAAGGGAGGGAAGGATTATTTAACTCAAAGTTTATAGAGGTTTCGGCCCATACCCAGCTGGCTCCAAGGCAGGGTCATATGGCACACAGACATCACAGAGGAGAATCAGCTCATGGTGGGCAGAAGGCAGAAAGGCAGGCAAAAGGGATGAATACAGCTCTTTCTACCCTTCATGTTTCATCTAGGCTACTCACAGTTGTAATTCTAGTGCCCTGGATCTTAGCATTGCACCATGAATCAACTCCAGTGTCACACTCTATATGCAGCCACTATTGAAGAGCCTCACCTACCACTATGTGAAGCTTTGAGGCATCATCTAAACATAAGCCACAACAAAGTAATAAATTCAGTTGGATTGTAGGCTATAAAATCAACATATAAAATAATGAGTGTTTTTTGTTTATTTATTTTTTGAAACAAGGTCTTGATATGTGGCTCAGGTTGGCCTTGAAGTCACATGCAGCCCCTAGGCTACACAATTGCAGCAATCTTTTTGTGTCAGCTTCCTGAGTATTAGGATTACAGATGTTTGCTATCACTTCTGGCTTAATAATTAGTGTTTCTATATTCTAACAGTGAGATACAGGAAAAAGAAAATCCCATTTACAAGAATTACAAAATAAATATAATCAGAGAATTGAAAGATATGCACTGAAAACTATAAACCATTGATGCAAGAAGTTGAAGAATACAAACAAATGGAAGAGTTCATGATATAGACGAGTTAACATTGCTAAAATGTAACTCTACCTGAAGTGATCCATGGATTCAATATAATCTCTATTGAAATTCTAAGGACTTTTTCACAGAAATAGATAAAACAATACTAAAATTTATATGGGACCACAAAGAACCTCAAATGCCCAAAGCAATTTTAAACTAAAGGAGCAAAGCTAGAGGAATCATATTACCTGACTTTGAAATCTATTACAAAGCTGTGGCAATCAAAACAGCATAATACTGGCATAAATGATGATATATACAAATTGAAGAAACAAAGCAGGGCCTAGAAACAAATCTATGCAATTTGGATAATTGTGTTTTGTTAAAAATGACACAAAATATAATCAAAGGATGGTCTCTTGGTAGTTTTTAGAGACCTGGGTAACTGTACAAAGAAGAATTAAATAAGAACATTGTCATATATCACATACAATAATCAACTAAAAGTACATGAAGGCTTGAAACTAGAAATTGATAGCATTCCTATATACCTGCACTGAATTCACAGAAAAAGAAAACAATTCCATTCACAATAGCTTCCAAAATACAAACAAAATATTAAATAACAAAAAATCAACCTAAGAAGATAAAAGCACTTATAAAGAAAATTATGGGATGTTGAAGATATGAAAGATGACATTAGGGAACAGAAAAAACATCCCTTGTTCTTGGATTGGCAGAATTAACATTGCTAAAATGCCCATGTTACTGAAAGCAACTTATAGATTTAACACAATCCTCATTAAAATATTAATATTCTCCACAGAACTAGAAGAAAATCCTAAAATTAATAAAGAATCAGAAAAGACCCAGAATATTCAAAGTAACCAGAAGTTGTTAAAAAAACAAAACTGAAGGTTTTAAGTTACCTTACAAACCTGTTGTAACAAAACAATATGGTACTGGCACAAAAACAAAAATATACGCCAATGGCATGCCCCAAGAAAACAGAGAAACAACCCCATCCCTACAGCTGTGTAATTTGTGACAAAGGGATCAAAAACATATACTGGAGAACAGATAACTTCTTCAACAAACAGTGCTGGAAAAACTGGATATCCACCTGCAGGAAAGTGAAACTAGACCCCTATTTCTCAACCTAGACTAAACAAAATAAAAATGGATCCGAGAGTTAGATATAAAAACAGAAACTTGAAACTGAAGGCAACATAGGGGTAATACTGGAAGCTGTGGGCATAAGCAAATGCTTTTTTTTTTTTTTTTAATGCAGTACCAGGGATTGAATTCAGGACTTGTGCTTGCCAGGCAAGTGCTTATTCTACTGAGCTATCTCCCTGGCCCCAGCAAACACTTTAAAAATTTTTTTACTTAATTTATTTCCTACAGGGTCTTGCTACACAGCTCAGACTCGTAGTGATTCTCCTGTCTCACCCTCCCAGTGCTGGGATTACAGGTGTGCGCCACCATGCCAGGTTCCAGGGCTGGCACAGCATATGGTACCAGGGATTGAAGCTGGGTCCCTGCGCCTGCCAAGCAAGTGCTTAGACAACTGAGCTGTCTCTTCAACCCATTGTTGGCCTTTTGTATGTAAAATGTCTATTAAGGGCCAGTACTTGTTTTTAAATTAATTATTTGCTTTTTTGGTATTGAGTCGTTAAGAGTTCCTGACATATTTTCAGCATTTCCCCAAGCAAATGTATGGCCTGTACATACATTCTCCTGTTTTGTGGGCTATCTTTTCATTCTCTTGATTGTTTCCTTTGCTATATAGAAACTTTGATAGCTTTGAACTATGTTCTAGAGTAGATATTTGGATTTTTAAAGGTTTTCCTTAGGCCGAATTTGATGTCCAGTCTTGCATGCCATGCTGGTTCTGAAACCCCAGGCACACTGTGCGGGCCACTGAAACCAGACGTGATGGTGCATGCCTATAATCCCAGCACTGGGGAGGCTGAGACAGGAGAATCACTACAAGTCTGTGCTGTGTAGCAAGATCCTATATCAAATGGATGAATGAAAGATTTAAAAAGTTTTTTAGAAAAACAAAGGGCCAACAAGTACATGAAAACATGAGTGGGATCACCAATCATCAGAAAAAGTAAATCAAAACCACACGATACCACCTCATTCTGGTTAGAATGGCTCTCATCAGAAGGCCAAGATAAAAAGTGCAGACGAGCATGTTGGAATAGACTCCCAGTGGCAGGGGTGCTGGGACAGCACAGTCATTATGGAAAGCAGCATGGAAACTCCTTACATTGAAAATAAACCTGAGACATAATCCAGGAATCTCATACTCAGTATATGCACAAAGAAAATGAAATCACCATGTGAAAGAGACATTTGTATGACCACGTTTATTGTGGCATTATTCATAATATTTAAAACATGAAATCAACCTAAGTGTCCATCAGCTGATGAATGCATAGAGAAAATGTGGCACATATACACAAGGGAGAACTATTTGCCCTAATAAGGGTGAGGTCCTGATGTTTATGATACCATGGATGCAACCAGAGGAAAGCCAGGCTCAGAAAGGCAGATACTGCATGATCTCACTCATCTAAATCTAAGAGTTTGATCCCATGGAAGCCAAGTAGAATGGCAGTTACCAAGAACCAGAGTGGTGGAGACTAGTGTACAAGATTTCAGTTAGGCAGGAGGAAAAAGTGTTGGGTATCTCTTGTACAAACAGTGACTATATTTGTTAGCAATGTACTGCATAATTGAAAGTTGTTACAAAAATAATCTAAACCAAGCATGATGGCACACACCTACAATACTAGCACTTTGGAGGCTGAGGAAGGATCTCGCAACTAAGACAACTGAGCTGTCTCTTCAACCCATTGTTGGCCTTTTGTATGTAAAATGTCTATTAAGGGCCAGTACTTGTTTTTAAATTAATTATTTGCTTTTTTGGTATTGAGTTGTTAGGAGTTCCTGACATATTTTCAGCATTTCCCCAAGCAAATGTATGGCCTGTACATACATTCTCCTGTTTTGTGGGCTATCTTTTCATTCTCTTGATTGTTTCCTTTGCTATATAGAAACTTTGATAGCTTTGAACTATGTTCTAGAGTAGATAGTAGCCTGGGTTGCAGAGTGAATTAAAGGCCAGTTGGACTATAGTGAGGTCCTATCTCAAAAATAAATAAATAAATACAAGCAATTTTAAGTGCTACTGTCTGGCATAGTGGCTCATGCCTACAATCCCAGTACTCAGGAGGCTGAGGCAGGAGGATCACTGCAAGTTCAAGGCCAGCCTGTGCCACATAGTGAGTTCAAGTCTAGCCTGAACTACAAAGGGAAACTCTGTCTCAATGCTCCCCCAAAAAAGTGTCCCTATCACAAAATAATAAGCATGTGAATGGACATGTTAGCTTGCTGGATCTACCACTCCATAATGTATACATACATCAAAAAATATTATATATCATCATCATATGTATAATTTTTATTGTGTAAGTTTTAAGTAATTAATTTCAAAAGTTCCTTACTGGGTAATTTTCTCCTGGGACTTTTTCCTACTTCTCTCCCCAAGTCCCCTCTTCTTATTCTTCTAATGTGGTTATTTCACAATTTAGAATAAATTATTGCTTATATATTTATATTGTACAACATAACTGTATCCCACAACATATTACATCTTTTCCTTTCTGCTTTTATTTACTTCTTCATTTTTTTAGTACTGGTAATCAAGCTCAGGGCCTTGTACAAGCTCCTACCTTATTTAAAAAATAAAAAATGATGAAGTAGTAAGAGCTGACTTGTGGAGAACGAGGAGCCTTCCACATTGGCAACGGAATGTTAAGGTGGTTCAGTAGCTAGGGAAAGCCTCCTGGCAGGAGCTTGTGCGCTGAGCCGTATCCCCGTCCCTCTGATTTTTTTTTTTTTTTGTCTTTTTTTTTTTTTTTTTTTTTTGAGACAGGGTCTCACTATGCAGTTCAGGCTGGCCTTAAGCTCACTTTGTAGCTCAGGCTGGTCTCGAACTCACAACAATCCTCCTGCCTCAGCCTCCCGAGTGCTGGGATTACAGGCATGCGCCACCATGCCTGGCTCGTCCCTCTGATTTTATTTTTTAATTGACACATAATTATATACCCTCATGGAGTACACGGCATGTGTCACTACATGTATACATTGGGTAATATCCAAATCAGAGCAAGCATATGTCTCCAGCATCTATTATGCCTTTAGGATAAGAACATCAAAAATCCTCTTAACTATTTTTGAAATACATAGTTCATGATCATGATCTCTTGTCATGCTGCTGTATAGCAGAATGGCAGGATTTCTTTCCTCAATCCACTTGTAACTCAGCTACCTTTCCCCATCTCCCCTCCCCAGTGGTTCTGCTTTCAACATCCATGAAATCAACTTTTAGAGATTCTACCTTCGAGTGAGACCATGCTGTGTGTGTGTTGTTAGGCGTCTGGCTTATTTCGATTACCAGTCTCATCCATGGTGTTGCATCTGTTAGGACTGATAGCCTTACTCTGCAAATACATAGGTACATTTTCTTTATCTAATTATCTAGGGACAGAGATACAGCTCAGTGGCACAAATGCCTGCCTGGCAAGTATTATCATCCTGAGTTCGATTCCCAGTATCAAAACAAACAAACTTTCCGTTCATCTGCTTGAGAATACTTAGTTTGATTCCACTTCTTAGGTTTTATGGAGAGTGCTAAAATAAACACAGGAATGCAGATACTTCTATGACGTACTGATTTCATTTCCTTTGGGCTATACTGGATTATATAGTAGGTTTAATTTTACTATTTAAAAATTGTTTTTGTGGTGCTGGGGATTGAACCTGGGACCTCATGCATGCGAGGCAGATGCACTACTACCAGAGTTCCCCCCAGGCCTACTTTAACTTCTTGAAGAACTGCCATACTGTTTTCCATACTTGCGTAACTATTTTAATATTCCATCACCAGTTTGGCTCTCCATAAATCAGCGTTTACTACTTTATCATTTTTTTAAATAATGGCCATTCTAACTAGAATGAGCTGTATCTCACTGCAGTCTGATTAACAATTCTGATTAGTGATGCTGGGCATTTTTAATGGACCTGGCGATCATTTGTATGACTTTTTGATAAATGTCTATTAAACTCTAGTGTTCACTTTTAAAAAAATGTGCTTGTATCAGTGGAATAAGTGCTTCCCTGGTAAGTGCAAGGGCCTGTGTTCAATCCCTGGTTCCAAAAAAAAAAATGTGCTTGTAATTGAGTTGATGGGGTTTCCTACAGTCTTGATATTTATCTCTTTAGCGAATATTTTCCAGATTTTCCTCCTATTCTGCAGTTGGTAACTTCATCCTATTTCTTTTTTTTTTTTTCTTTTGCTATGTAGTAGCTTCTTAGGGTTTTTGTTTTGGTTTGATTTGTTTTGGATTTGTTAAGACAGGGTCTCACTATGTAGTCCAGGCTGTCCTTGAAATCTGCATCAGTTCAGGCTAGCCTTGGACTCATGGTGAACCTCTCATCTCTGCCTCCGAGTGCTGGGACTATAGGTATGCACCACCAGGCCCAGCCACAAGCTTTGAAATTTAATGTATTCCTGTTTGTTTTGCTTTTCTTGCCTGTTTTCCTAGGTCTTTGGACCTGGATTGTAGTCACACACAGCAAAGAACAATGTTGTGAGGCATCTTATTGAGAACATCTGTAGATTCTTCTTTGTGAGACTGCAGAGGCTTCTTAGTTCTGTCCTTTTTGTAGCCTGCCTAGTCAATGGTTTCCTCTCAGAGGAAGTTACCCATACCTTGTTATCCTTCCAAGAATTCTCCTCAAATTTTCTGTTAAAGATGTTTGTATAGTAAGTGATTGAGCCTGGGGAAGACAGCTCAGGAGGCCAAGTGACTACCTGGCAAGCACAAGGACCTGGGTTCAATCCCTAGCACTACATGCCATGTCAGCCTCCAAAACACCAGGCCACCATCAATGTGTTCTGGCCACCGAAACAGGGCGTAGTGGGACACACCTGTAATCCTAGTGCTGGGAAGGCTGAGACAGGAGGATCACTACAAGTCTGAGCTTCTCAGTGTGGCCCTGTACTAAATAAATAGAATTAAAAAAAAATAGATGATTGAGATTGATAACAGCAAATGAAAATCATGGATTAGAACCTCAAGGAAAGGCAAAAAGTCATTTGGGACTAGGAGAAAAAGTAAACACTTATTCATTCCGGAGGAGGGTAAGCCAACAGCACCAGGTACATAAAGGCTCCAATTTTTCTCTTTAAATCATCTGAGGTCACCTGTAACCAACTTACAAACTCTGACAGACCATGAAATTGCTGCTGTTTGCCAAGTGCCAGTAAATACTTTTTAAAAACTGAGATAGCACTCACACACTATATAACCCACGCTCAAGTGCACGCTTCAGTGAGATTTTTTTTTCTTTTTGCATTGACAAATCTGTGCAACCACCACTACCATCTAATACTAGAACATTGTCATCTTCCTTAAAAGAAATCTGTCCCTGTTGGCAGTCATCACCATTTCTGTCCCTCTCCTAGCCACAGGCAATGAATAATCAACTTTCTGTCTTTGTGAATTTGCCTATTCTGGACATTTCCATTGTACATAAATGAAGCCATATAATACGCCATTTTTGCCACCTATTTCTTTTGCTATAGATAATATTCCCAAAGCTTCCCACACTGTAACTTATGTTAGCGCTTTTCTTCTTTCGATTGCATAATACTGGGTATGTCACACTTTTATCCATTTATCAGACTGTTGTTCTGTTGTGCACATTTGTGTGTAAGTTTCTGTGTAGACATACCCAGAAACTAGGTACCTAAAGCTAGGTCATACGCTTACTCGCAGTCCACTTTTTAAGTAACTGCCAAACTATTGTGCAAAGTGGCTGCTCCATTTTCATGCCTCCCAGGAAAGTGTGATGGCTGATCTCTTGCATCCTTGAAACCCTTGCCACTGTCTCTTTATTAGAGCTGTCTTAGTTGGTAGGAAATGATGTCTCGTTGCTTTCCATTTTCATTACCCTAACAGTCAAGGATGCTGAACATCCTTTCATGTGTTGCTGGCTATTTGCTGACTTTAGAGAAATATCTGTCTATACCTCTGCCCATTTCTTTTTTCAGTGCTGGAAATCAAAGTCTGGCTTTCCCACATGCTAGGCAAGTGCTCTGCCACTGGGCCACACCCCTAGGCCATTGCTTAGGTCTAAGAAATTATTGCTCAATCGAAAGTCACCACAACTTATATTTATACTTGCTTTTAAAAATTGTATGGTTTTACCTTTTTTTAGGGTTTTGATCAATTTTGAGTTAATTCTTCCATATGTATGAGGAACATGCTGATTGTATTTCTTCAGGGACCAATACCATTATTACCACCATGGTTTGGCAGAGACTATTGTTTTCCAACTGCCTTAGCGCCCTTCTCGAATTACTTTTCTCAATCACCTTCTGTTGCTTTTTTTTTTTTTTTTTTTTTTTTGTGGAACCAGGCATTGAACTCAGATCCTTGCACTTGCTAGGGAAGTGCTTATTCTACTGACCCATCTTCCCAGCCCCTTCAGTCACGTTTGGATGATGTATCCACAAATGAGTATCATAGGCTTCCTTTGTGTCGCTTTGTAATATTTGAAATTTCTAATTTCAAATTCTTGAAATTAGAAAGTATGAGGGCAGGCATGGGGAGATAGCTCAGTGGTTTAAGTTCCTGCCTGGCAAACACAAGGACCCAAGTTCAAGCCCCAATACCACAAGCTGTGTGGGCCCTGGAACTCCGGGCATGCTGTGCCAGCCCAAAACCGGGTGTGCTGGTGCAAACTACAAGTTCAAGCTGTATAGCGAGACCCTGTACCAAAGAAAGAAATAAAGTATGAGGGAAACTTTTATTCTTTGCAGGTTTGTTTTCACCATGCCAGTCTCCTGCATTTCCATATAAATTTTAGTATCAGCCTGTTGACTTCTGGAAAAAATGTTGATGTTGATGAGGATTTTTATAGGTACCTCTAGGGTAAGTTCCTACACACTGCCTCTCGTTTCTGTGCGTGGGTCACAGTTCCTTCTTTCCTCTCATACAATATTTTATGAAAAGTTGATATTTGCAGTCACATAATGTGGCCATTCTGAAAGGCTGATTCCTGCCTTTTCCCCAGGTCTGCAGATGTTGCCCTTCACCATTGCCGCTTTTCAGGGTGTTGCTGGTTAGTCATTTTTCTGAACGGGTTCTGTAAAGCCTGCATTTTCTGCTCACACATATGGTGACTGCATCTCTGCTAGGTTAGTTTAGCGATCAGCTAATTCTTACAGGTTTCCTTAAATTCTTCCAATCAGACAGTCTTTATGAGGGGGCTCCAAATGTCTGTGGGGCACGTCTTCAGCCACGAAGCAGGAAGCGCTGACAGTTCTGTCTTGGGCTTCAACCCCTCCAGCTCAGAGGCTCAGGATGAGTCAGAAATCACAGCGAAGAGCTCCTCAGGTTGACTTTGCAAGACCCTGATGGATTTTCATGGTATTTCTGTAATTTCTCCTTTGAAAGAAAATGTTGCCTGGAAGGAAAACGAGGGAGGGGGAGGGAAAAAGGAAGAAAGGGAAAAGAAAAATGAAAGAAGGAGGAAAATATGACAAAGTTTTTCTACATAAGGAGGAAAAGAGGGGCTGGAGGGGAGGGGAATGACTGATCATCGCAGAGGCCTAAGAGGCACCACTAAACTGAACTTTAAAACATGAATTTTTAAATATTAACTGCTGCCTTCAGAAAACTCATGGAGGGTTGGGGAGACAGCGCGGCAGTCCAAGTGCCTGCCCTGCAAGCGCAAGGATCCAGGTTGGTTCCAGGTACTGCATGCCTCGTGGCGCCGGAACCGGGGCACGTCATGCCAGCCACGGAAACCAGATGTGGTGGCACACACCTGTAATTCCAGCGCTGGGGAGACTGAGACAGGAGGATCGCTACACGTCCACGCTGCGTAGCGAGACTGTGTCCCAAACAAATACATGAAAGATTAACTAAAAAAAAAATGATAGAAATTAGCAGTGTGGGCTGGCAAGATAGCTCAGCGGTCTAAAGCGCCTGCTTAGGCAAGCTCTCAGGGACCGCGGTTCGATCCCCAGCACCACATGCCGTGGGCAGGCTGAGCTGATCCCCCCTCCCCCCGCAAAAAAAGAATCCATGATGTGTAGCGAGACACTGTAATAAATAAATAAATTAAAAAAAGAGAAATTAGCAGTGCACTCAGTTAGCTTGTATGTATAGACATGATTTTCCCTTTTTTTTCCCCTATTTTTTTCCCCTCATCTCAATTGTCTATTCCCTCTGTTCAGTTTCTTTCCATTTTACTATCTCTATTGTGCTTTTCAAATTTTATTATTTCAGGTTCTCACACTAGAGAGACAATATGATGTTTGCATATGTGGGTCTGATTTATTTCATTTACAAGTGTAACCTCTAGTTACATCCATTTACCTACAAAAGCCTTATGTTTATCTTCCTTTACAGCTAATACTCCACTGTATAAAAATAGCTCTTTTTATCCAATTAATGCTTAAATTTTTTTACTTTGAGGGCCAGCCAAATAGCTCAGTGTATTAAGCACCTGCAAGCAGGCACAGGGGCAAGGGTTTGATTTCCGGGGCCTGCCATGCTGGCCCCGCCCTCTGTCCCTAGGACATGCTGAAACAGCAATTGAGACTGGACATCGATGTGCATGTCCATAGTCCCAGCTCTTGGGAGACTGTAAGTAGGCAGCTCACTACAAGTCTGATCCAGTAGTGAGACCCTGAGCACACCATAGACCCTTCCCTAAAATAAAATTTTTACTTTGACAATTTTACATGGTAATATCTATAATCTGAGCAAATACATTGAAGACAGCAATGTGCAATGTAACAGCCACTGTTGAACACCTTTCATCTTATTTTTTTTTAAAGGTGTATTGTGCCGGGCGTGGTGGCGCATGCCTATAATCCCAGCACTCGGGAGGCTGAGGCAGGAGGATTGTTGTGAGTTCAAGACCAGCCTGAGCTACAAAGTGAGCTTAAGGCCAGCCTGAGCTGCATAGTGAGACCCTGTCTCAAAAAGACAAAAAAAAAAAAAAAAAAAAAAAAAAAAAAAAAAAAGTGTATTGCCTCTAATATTTTAGCTATTATTCCTATATTTTCTTTTCTTTAATTCTTATTTTATTTCACTTATTTATTTTTTTGGCAGAACTGGGGATTGAACTCAGGCCCTTGCACTTGCCAGGGAAGTGCTTATTCCACTGAGCCATCTCCCCAGACCCCCCGGCCCTTAATATTTTAAAAAAAATTTATTTATTTATTTGGTACAAGGTCTCACTGCACAGCTTGGACTTGTAGTGATTCTCCTGTCTCAGCTTCCTCAGAGCTGGGATTATGGCTATGTAATCCCACCACACCTGTTTTTTTTTTAATTATTTATTTATTATTATTTTTAAAATTTATTTATTTATTACAGTGTCTCACTACACATCACGGATTTTTTTTTGTTGTTGGGAGAGGGGGTCAGCTCAGCCTGCCCTGGGGTGCAAGGCTGGCATGGCATATGGTGCTGGGGATCGAAAGCCCTGAGAGGCACTTTAGACCGCTGAGCTATCTTGCCAGCCCCACACCTGGTTTTGGTGGTCAGCATGGTGTGCCTGGGTTCCAGGGGCCAGCACAACATGTGGTACCAGGGATCAAACCTGGGTCCTTGCTGTAGTGGCGCAGGCCTGTAATCCCAGCACTTGGGAGGCTGAGGCAGGAGGATTGTTGTGAGTTCCAGACCAGCCTGAGCTATAAAGTGAGCTTAAGGCCAGCCTGAACTGCATAGTGAGACCCTGTCTCAAAAAAAAAAAAAAAAAAAAAAAAAAAAAAAAAAAAAAAAAAAAAAAAAAAAAAAAAAAAAAAGAAGAAACCTGGGTCTTTGTGCTTGCCAGGCAGGCACTTAGACCTGTGAGCTATCTCTTCAGCCTTCTATACTCTCCTTAAAATAAATTTTAAAATAAAGAGTAAAAAGTACAAGGGGAAAAAAAAGTTTTATTGAAAGGAAGAGTTAATGTTCAATTGTTTGATCAATCTTGCACTCCTATATCTGGTAATCTGAGCAACAAATTTGATGACAATACATAATATAATAAACACTGTTAATTTTCTATTCTTGTTTGGAAATTCTGTACCATTTTTACTGTCTTACATTGCTTTATTTTGTTCTTATTTGTTTTCATTTTCTTTAAAATTAAACAAAGAATTTACATAAATTCTTTTTTCTTTTTCTAAGCTGGGCTAGGTAGTCAGCCTAATGGGCAAGATTCACATGCCAGCACACTGAAGCCCATGTTTACTTATGCCTTTTTGCAAAATTAGTAATAAATTCTTGACAATAAAAAGCAATGCATTTTTCCCTTCAAGCTTTTAGTTAGCTATTATCTGCCCCAACTATTACCTACTGCTTCAAACAGCTGTGAAGTAGAACAATGGCCTCTAACTGTTTTAAGAAATGCCCTCAAGGAAAAGTATTTTTACTTTAAGCAAATTGTCCAGTCAGGGCAAACAAAAGTTTTCAAGTGAATTCTGCCAGGAAATTGCCAGATGCTAAATAATGGCTTTTCTTTGGTGGGGCTGTTCTGAAGACGCGGCCCCCTATCTGCCCTCCCTGCGAAGGCCCAGGCCTCTGCTTCCCACTCGGATGGCAAGTTGCTGGCAATCAATGCCACTGTGAGGTGCGACACGGAAAATCGGGCCATGTGACGATGCCACGAAACCCATTCTTCTCTTATCAAGATTCAGCCATTAAAAAAAAAAAAAAGAAAAATGCTTGCCTCATGGCTGTAAGCCTCCGGTTAGCTTTTTGAATTCTCAAAATGTTGGCCATTGTTGCTAGATTTCTCACTGCTTCTCTGGAGGACTGAACTTTTTTTTTTTTTTATTATTTACATGTTTGTGGTAAGAATAAATACATTCATCATGGCAGTGGATGAAAGACATTTTAAAGTTCTTTCCTCTGTCATTTTCACTAATATCACTTCAGCAAACTTTGCAAAAACAAAATGCTTGATAGTAAGTATTTTATGATTTCAGAGAAAACTGAAGAATTTATGTAGGCAACAAGAGAGAAAAAAGAAAAAGAATGGATTTCACAAAACTCTACTTGACAAAATTCAAAACATAGTATGCTTTTTTGGTTACACACACAGTTCTCCTGCTGAGAACTGAATTCTTTTGAGTTAACATTTTCCTTAGTTGGGGATCAACATTACTTGTCATAATCAATTGAAAAATTTTAATGGTCATCTGTAATGAGATTCTATGTAATTCTTTTTTTTTTTTATGGTACCAGGGATGGAACTGAGGACCTTGTGCTTGACAGGCAGGTGCTTACACTGCCAACCTATCTCACCAGCCCCAGCATGCTATCTTTTAAATCATCATTACCTTTATTGAAAATCAATAATAATTGTATAGCAAATTAAAAATTGTAGACAAATATTGAAATGTGAAAGATATACACAGAGTGAATTTTATTTTATCTTTTGCCGAACCAGGGATTGAACTCAGGCCCTTACGCTTGCCAGGGATGCACTTATTCCACTGAGCCATCTCCCTGGCCCACACAGAGTGAATTTTAGGAAAATTATTTCAGAAATGAATACATAATGAGATCAATATTAGATTGCACATTGTAAAAAATTTATTTGCAAACTTAATGTAAAAGAAACATGAAGAAAGAATTTACGGGTCAGTCATATAATAGTTCACTATGTGCCAAAATCAAGAAACTTATATTCATATGATTGGAATTCTCAAAATAGACTGGGGTAGACAATAAATATTTAAAGATTTAAAATTTCTGTATTTAGTTAAAATTATTGCAACATATTTCCAAGAAAAATGAACTTTTTGCACAAGAAATATAAATAAAATCATGCCAAGATATATAAAAATGAAATTGTCCAAAACTAATTGTAAAGAAAAAAATCATTAAAGCATATACATAGAGGGCCGGGGAGATGGCTCAGTAGAACGAGTGCTTGCCTGGCAAGCACAAGAGCCTGAGTTCAATCCCTGGTTCTGCTAAAAAAAAAAAAGGATATACATACAGAAAAAATATTAGCTATGGGAGGACAAAATTAAATAGCATCTTTTTCCACATTAGAAAAAAAAAAAAAGCAAGTGGGTAAGTAAAATATTTTCCAGTTATACAAACTCAAAATATTCTAATACTTCTAGATGTAGCATATAGAACATAAGACCATAATCCAGAAGGCAAGATAAGCTGCTAAAAAGTCCTAGATAAAGAATAAAGAGCTCTCAAAATGGTAGTTATGCAGGACTATGTAAAATATATTAGACAAACCCATTTAAAAGGTCATTGAGGATTTTCACAAAACAGTATCTTATGTCAGGTTGTATTTATTTTTTATTTTATTTATTTATTTATTTGTTTGTTTATATTTTAGGGAAGGGTCTACAGGTGTTCAGAGTCTCACTTCTAGATCACACTCATAGTGATCCGCCTGTTTATAGCCTCCCAAGAGCTGGGATTACAGGTGTGTGCCAGTCTCAATAGCTGTCTCAGTGAGCCCCAGGGGCAGGGCTGGCATGGCAGGCCTGGGGATCCAACCCCTGGCCCTTGTGCCTGCTTGCAGGTGGAATTTGTTTTCTTGCAAGACTTGTAGTACTTTGCTTCATGCTCTTCTTGACTTGATAGTTTGTGAAGAGAAATCTGCCATTATTCTGATGGTTTTTCCTTTAAATATGATATTTCTTTTCTCTATCAGCTTTTAGTATACTGTTCCCATGCTGAATTTCTGGGATCTTGATTATTATATGTTTGGGTATGCTTTTAATTGCGTTGATGTTATTTGGAGTCCCATATGTTTCAGTTACCTGAATGTCAGTTTGTTTCCCCATGTTCGGGGAGTTTTCTGCTATTACCTCTGCCCATATTCTTTTTATCTCATTTGTATTGACTCCTTTCTCATTGATGCCTATTAGTCTTACACTGTTCATCTTTGCATTGTCTTGCAGATGTTGACTTAGTTTTTCCTGCATCCTAGTTGTTTTTAAGAGATGTTTTCTTACCTTTTCACTAGCTGCAATGATATCTTCAAGGTCTGAAAGTCTATTTTCACTTTCATTCAAACAGTTTTGCCAGCTTGTGATTGAAGTTTTAATTTCCTGTATAGCACTTTGAATCTGCTTCATGCATTCTATTTCTTTCCTACATTGTTCATGGAAAGATTCCATCATTTTTCTCTTCTATTTTTTTTTAATCGGTGTCTTTTTTAGAAGCACTTAGTACTTTCATTATAGTTATTTCTTTTACTTCAGAAATTATTTTTTATTTGATTTCCTCTATACTTTTCTCTTTCTTTACTTCAGATGTCAAGCATGCTATTTTAATTGAAAATACACATCACGTACAAGGCATTGATAAGATCCTGTTAGATTCTGTTCATGATACTTGTTTTAGCCTATCATTCCATTACATATTAGTCACTTGGAAGATTTTTTTTCCTGTATTTAGGGCAGGGTCTACAGGGTCTCACCGCATAGATCAGACTGGGACTGATTCTCCTGTTTTCAGTCTCCCAAGTGCTGGGATTACAGGCATATGCCACCACACCTAGTCTCTCTCTCTCTTTTCTTTTTTGTCTTTTTGAGACAGAGTTTCACTATGCAGTTCAGGCTGGCCTTAAACTCACTTTGTAGCTCAGGCTAGTCTCAACTCACAACAATCCTCCTGCCTCAGCCTCCCGAGTGCTGGGATTATAGGCATGCATCACCACACCCGGCCACACCCAGTCTCAATTGCAGTCTCAGCACACCCAGGGGCAGGGCCAGTAGCACAGGCCAGGGATCAACCCCCCTCCTCCAGCCCCTACATCTGCCTAAGCAGGCATTTTAATTCACTGAGCTATCTGGCACTTTCAAGTCCTTCATAAGATCTATATTGTGTTTTTTGGTTTTTTTTTCTTTTGGCAGAACCGGGAATTGAACTCAGGCTCTTGTGCTTGCCAGGGAAGCACTTGTCCCACTGAACCATCTCCCCGGCCCCTTCATAAGATCTAATTCCCAAAAGTCATTCACTATTTTACAAGAGTGGGTACGAGGTTTCTTTTGTTCAGAAAAACTGAAACCTTGACCCTGAGTCCAAAGGATCATCAGAAAACTTCAAAACTCTGACAAGGCCCTACACCTCCATGCTGCTGGGTAAGTCCAGGTATTTATCTTCGATCTCTGACTAAAACCCACGGAAAGCCTGTGAGAGCAAGGTTCAGCGCTGAGGGCCTTGACAGTGCATACCTGTATGCTCAGCTATTTTCGTCGAAGTATCTATCCCCTGTGGGCAGCACATTGACAGAAATGAGGAAGCCCAGTCCCCAGGCGGTGGAGTTACCAACTCGCTTCTTCAGGACAAAGTGCCTGAGCCTAAAGAGGAATCTGTGTAAGTAGAGGTTACTTGGGAACCATGAGGGAACTGACAGAGGAGAAACAGGATCGAGTGATAGGGGAGAAATAACTGACACACGGAGGAGAGATGCCCAGATGGCCTCAGCAGTTCATTAGCCACCAAGGTAAGCAAAGTAAACCTAAGGGTGTTTGCTTGTTTGTTCCCAAAAAAACAGAGAACTGCGTTGACATGGAAGAACCATCAGCAGTGGGAACCTGAGAGAGTGGCCTTCCACGGTGCACTGGGGGCCGAGTGACATCAGGGTGCACAGTGGCTAAGTGACTTGGGGTGCACCTCAGTGACCTCAGGCCAGCACCTGCAGCCACCATCCCTGGGGCAGGTGCTGGAGGGCCACTGCTGAAGGGAAGGCTGAGAGTTGAGCCTGGATCCCGGGGCAGCCCCTTCCTACTGCCCACCACCAAATTCTGAGCCTGGATGTGGGCGGAGCAGGCAGGGTGTTCCTCTGAGGGCACGAGCTGGTAAATGCAGACCCGGTGTGGCCTGAACAGTCATGCTCTGAGCCAACTTCCCCACCCCAGGCTGAGAACAGCCATGCGTCCAAAACAGTGGAAAACTTTCTCTTAGTATTCTTTCTCAGAGTTTCTCATTTTTTTCCTTTCTTATTTTCCTTTTAAAATGGCTTTGCTGTTTCCTCCTCCTGTGTACTTCCCCCACACTTCTATTCTATTACTTTCCCCCTTCCTCTCTGGATGCATCTGTGTCTGTGTGCTTCTCTTCCTGTTGCCTTTTTTCTCCCAAATGTATTTTTTAGAGAGGTCATCCCTCATCCCTCTATGTCCCTCGTATATCTCTCCACATCTCTGTGCCTGTCTTCTTTCTCCTGTGTCTTATTCATTCTCAATTTTTCTTTCTCTTCTCTCCCCCTTTTCACTCTTAACTTCCTTTCAACTCTTCCTTTTCCCTTTCACTTGTCTCTGGTGTTTCCATCAGCCATGGAATCTTCTTCTACCCCTATTCCTCACTCCTACTTCTGCACCCAATCTCCTCCCTTTTCTCTTTCTAAAGATACAACATACCTTATCACCATGACGACCCTCTGCCCCCTTGTATTTTCTCCTTCCCATACCACAGGGTAGAGGCTTAAAAATACATATTTAAAAACAAGATTCCTTTCTCTTTTCTCTTCCTCTCTCTGGCATTACCTGGCCCCCGAGCACCTGAGCTTCAGACACCTGACTCTACAGAATTACTGCTCAATGCCATCACAGCTGGCATCCACTAAGTGTGGGTTGACAAGTGGGTTCTTAAGATGCTTACACTATAATCATGGATTGCTCCTCTAGGCTAAAGGGAGTCCCCAAACAGGGTGTCATCAAGGTTACTTCTCAACTAGCCTTGACAGCCCACTGTAGCAGAGGGGCTTGTTACTTCTGCAGCTCATTTGATCACATAGGAATAATCCTGACTCAGTGGACAACTGGGGCCGATGAGCCTGTCTGCCGAATCCACCATCACAGCCACGTGAGGATGTGACAAGAATTCCTACCCAAGATCTCAGACTTGATTAGACTCTGCAAGAGGGCCAGCCACCAGGCAGAAAGAGACCTGAGCCTACCTTAGCTTCTGCATTGCTGCAGAGGGACCAGAGGGGCTCCTGGGGTGTCCACAAATAAGTTTCTTGGGAGTCACATGTGCATCATCTCATGGGACTACTTAATCTGTTTTCCCACTGGATACCTTTTGTATGTTTCTTGGTTTATTTAGTTTGGTTTTTTTTTGGTACTGGGAATTGAACTCATGACCTCTTGCTTCCAGCCTGGCGCTGTGCTACTGAGCTAGATCCCTCACCCTCCTGGTTTATTTAGTAAAGTGGTGCTATGTTATGTTCCTTTATGGTTTCCTGTGTTTATTAGATTGCTGTTTCATGTATCTGTTCTTTACTGGGTCTGATTCAATAGATGCCTAGGTTTTATCTCTCATCCCAGCAACCTATTTAGTTTCTTCACATCAAGCCCCTGAGATAATATTATTAACATACTTCTTTCCTCTTTTTCAAAGAATATAATCCTCCGGACGTTTTAAAAGTCCCCATGCTCCGCTTTCTCATGCCACTGTTGTCTTCACCGGCACTACCCCACCCTCCCATCATCTCCTCTGGCTCTCCCATCTCTTCTCTAGCTTACTGTCCTCAGTGTTGGCAAGTTCCAACCACCACAGAGCTTCCTTCAGTCACATGGTAAATGCCTTTCTGCCACATCTCGTCCTTTCCACCACAAAATATCCTCTGAAAACTCTTAATGCCAAGCCTTCAATCCACTACAGGTGCCCCAGGGAAATCAGACCGCATCTCACGCTTCTGCACACCCACTATCATCCCCCATGGTTCCTGTCAGTGTCTAACACTCCTCACCAACCTCTGCTCTCCCCACCCCACCTCACCTGCCTTAGAGCAGTGCAACCATGACTGTGGGGGACCACCTGAGCAGCTCTCCTTGAAAGAAAAGCGACTGTCTCCATTTTGACTGAGTCTGGTCCTATTTCCTCATATTGTCATGTACAGATCGGGCTAGGACTTCTGTTTATCCTTCAGTTGGCCTTAAGCAATGTGTTTTGGTCTAGCTGAGGTGCTGGTGACAGTCTTTGAAGGTGGCATGTGTGTTTCCCTGGTAAGCCTGCTGCTCCTTAATGTGAGCAGGGTGGAGACAGGAGGACGGTAGAGCTAATGCTCCGTGCTGCCAGCTGGGATCAATCCTCGAGACAGAGGCTATGACTTCCTGGGGCTTGAAAGACTATATCAAAGCTGAAGCCCTAGACTTCCCCAAAACATTAAATACTATATAATGCAGATTACTCTCTCTGCATATGGCAGAGGTAAATGTAGGCCCCACACCTAGCTCAGCTCACAGTAGTCACCTACTTCCCACAATTCTCAGTCCTCAAGCCACTCCCTCACTGAATAAAAACCGGGTGAGGCCCTGGGTCACTCTCTTGGTTCCGGGAAGCCATCTTCATGGCTGGACCGAGAGCCCCTTGACTCCCCGATGATTAAAATATAATTTAGTGTCCTCATTTTCGCCATGGGCTGCATGGAAAGTGGTAGATTGGAGTCAACTTGATGGGATTCCAATAACGTAACTTTGGGATTACAAATATTGGTTTCTTGGACTGAGACGAGGACCAGGAAGTGTCTCCTACAATGACTACTAAACTGCATACCATGCAGAGGGGACACACACAGGGTGTGACCGCAAGGGCCATCCTGCACAGGTGCTAGAAGGGCAAATCTGTGGGTGCTGTGAGCAAAAGCAGTAATTGTTTTGGCAAAACAGTGACAGAGTCAAAAATCACTGAAAGTAAATAATGGGATAAATACTGCACTGGATACAAAGCTGAAAATACTCACAGGGAGACAACATCATACTACAAACCTCCACAGAGCCCACAAACTCTCCCTACTTCTCTAATTCTAGTCTCATCTAATGCTAATTGGAGCCAGAGAAAAACTCTAGTTCTCTAGTCCCCATTCTAGGGCTAACTGGAGTTAGAGAAAACTGCAAGATAGCACAGGTAGATTCACTAATATGCTTACAGAAAATTCCCCAAACATAAGAAAAGGGTTTAAAATACAAGTAAAAACAAAGAGCAAACAACATTATAGATAGCAAACAATTATGATGAAAAAAGAAACTCACCAAACAATAACCTAAATTATCAGATATTCAGCAAAAATAAAATAAAATGAGAGTCTTTAAAACATCCAGAGGAAAACAAACAATCACATATAAAAGTAATGCTGGAAGACTGTGGAGAAAAAGGAACCCTCCCCCACCGTTAGTGGGAGTGTGGACTGGAACGACTATGGAAATCAGCGTGAAGATGCCTCCAAAAACTAGGGTTAGAGGTCCCATTCAATCCAGCTAGTCCTTTCCTGCATATTTTTCCAGAGGAAATGAAAACATCTTCCACAGCAATGTATGTGCATCCATGTTTGCAGCAACACAATTTTTCATAGCTAAATCTTGGAGACAACACAAATGCCCATCAACTGAGGAATGGATAAAAAAGATATAGTATTGTTATGCCAATTACTGAGCTATTAAAAATATATAAATTTGAGGCTTTTATAGGTAAATAGGTGCAACTAGAGACTATACTCATAAGTGAAATAAATCAGACCCAATGTGGAAACATTGTATTATCTCACTAATGTAAGAATCTGAAAGAGTAAATAAAATCCAAAGGCACAATAGATAATGTGAAATGAAAAGAAACTGCTCAAAAGGAAGGAGCAACTCAAATGATGAGGGAAAGCAGAAAACAAAGGAAGAAGGAATGGAAAAAAAATATGTATATGCTTATTCACAGGATAGCTTGGATATTTATACTATTTATTGAAAGGAATAGTTAATGCTTACTTTTTTTTTTCTTCTTCTAAATATTTTTGACCAACTTTGCATGCTTATATTTGGTAATCTGCAAAACTAATTTGAAGACAACAGTATGCAATATAGCAACTACTGTTGAATTCCTGAAAAATGAAAGTAAGCCCAGGGGCTGGGGAGATGGCTCAGTAGAGTAAGTGCTTCCTTGGCAATCACAAGGGTCTGAGTTCAATCTCCGGTTCTGTCAAAAAAAAAAAAAAAAGAGGAATGTGATCACTATGTATACTTAAATGTACCAATAAACTTAAGTTTTAAAAATAAAAAAGCCCATTAGAATCCTAGCAGACCTCTCAATATAAATCCTAAAGACCAGAAGAGTCAGGAAAGTTTTTCAAGCCCTAAGAATAACTTCTACCCAAGATTAACTTACCCAGAAAAGCTCTCCTTCTAAATAGATGGAGAATGGCCACACTCCTTACACTGTTACAGAGTTGTAGTGCAATCCATACCAAAATACTAACAGTATATTTTACAGATCTAGAAAAAAAAAAAAAAAAACCTTAAAATTCATATGGACTAGAAGAGACCCAAAATAGCAAAAATAACTTTGGGCAACAAGAGCCAAGCAGGAGGCACAGCAATACTTGACTTCAAGATATAATATAAAGCAGTACAGGGGCTGGCCAATAGCTCCACAGTCTGAGTGCCTGTCTGGCAAGTGCAAGGACAAGGGTTTAACCCCCAGCGCTCCATGCTGTGTGTCCTGGGAAAGCTGTGCTGGCCCTGAAATCAGGCATGGTGGTGCACGCCTGTAATCCCAGCTCTGGGGAGGCTAAGACAGGAAGACCACTACGAGTCCAAGCTGTGTAGTGCAACCCTATACCTATATATACTTAGAAAATAAAGCAATAGGAATACAAATGACATGATACTGGAACCAAAACAAATACATGCATCAGTGATACAGAACTGGGGATACAAAAACTGCCCCAGAGAGTCAGCTATTTATCTTTGACAGAAGACCAAAAGCACATGCTGAAGAGAGGAAAACCTATGCAACAAGGGGTGCCTGGAAATTTGGATAGCTCTGCACGGAAGACTGAAACTGGCCCCTTATCTCTCACTATATGCTAAATTAAAATAAAAATGGATCGAAGATCTATACACTAAAATAAAGCCATTAAACCTAATAGAAGACAAAATAGTTCAACACTTGACATAGGCGAAGGGAAGAGTTTTCTAAACAGAACCTCAATTGCAGAAAAAAATAACAGCAAGAATCAACAAATGAAATATCAGATTAAAAAGACTTCTCTATAGCAAAAGGATCAATCAGCAGAGTGGCGAGACAGCCTTCAGAACGCAAAAAAGAATCCTGCCAGGTACTTCTCAGACAGAGGACTACCATCTAGAGTACATGAAGAACTCAAAAAAAAAAAAAAAAAAAAGCTACCTAAAATTAGAGACCCTGTCAAGAAATGGACCCAAAAAATGCGCTTCACAGATAAAGGAACACAAATAGTCAACAAATATATGAAAGCAATCAACATCTCTGGCCAATAGAGAAATGCAAAACAAAATAATGCTAAGATGTCATCTTATTCCAGAAAGAATGGCAACTATTAAGAAGTCAAACAATAACAAATGCTGGTGCAGCTGTGGTGAAAAGGAGTCCTTCCCCACTGCTGGTGGGAGCACACACCAGTACAAACATTCTGGAAATCAGTAAGGAGATTTCTCAAAGAATTGAACTTACAAATTCCACATGACCCAGGCATCTCCCTGCCAGATATCTTCTCCAAAGAGTTTAAGGCATCCAACTATGGTGATATACACAGACCCATGTTTATAGCTGCACAACCTTGTAACACCTAAATCCCAGAAATAGCCTGTATGCCCATAAACCCATGACTGGATAGAGAAAATATCAACATATAACAGAATACTGCTCTGCTACAAAGAGAACAAATTTGAGGCATCTGTAGGGAAATGGAGGCACCTGGGAAATATAGTATTGAATGAAATAAACTCGATGCACAAACCTAAATGCCCTGTGGCATCTCTTATGTGAGTGAAGTAAAGCCCAAGGGGAACAATAAGGATGCACAGAGGGGACAAGGAGATGGAATACTTGCAATAGGAAAGTAGTTCCAGGTGAAGAGGAAAGAGAAAAGAGTAGCATTTAGATATGCCACATGCAAGACCCTCATAACCTCAATTAATGTAAAGGTTATATACCAAACCATGAGCTGAGATTAATAATACCAACAAGAAGGAAAATTGGGATGGGGAAATTAGAGGATGTATGCATGTATGTATGGATGGATGGATAGATGGATGAATGGAAGGAAGGAAGGAAGGAAGGAAGGAAGGAAGGAAGGAAGGAAGGAAGGAAGGAAAGAAGGAAATTTAAAAAAAACATGAAACTGGGTGTGGTGGCACACTCCTGTCATCCCAGCACTAGAGAGATTCAAACAGGAGGATCACTGCGAGTTTGAGACCAGCCTGAGGGCTATAAAGTGAGTCCAAGGCCAGCCAGAACAGCATAGTGAGACCCTGTCATGCATACAAAAGACAGACAAGCTCTGGTATGCACATGCAGCTCTCCAAGATGACTGTAAACTGCATGAACTACAAACATGTACTAATGAAATTAAATTACAATACAATGAACTACCATGTTCTTTAAGCCCTTTATGTTTGTACAAGTTTTAAATATTATCCCAGCAAAGCTTAGTTTACCTCCATATGTACTTTTTTTTTTTAATATTTAGGATAAGGTGGGTCTTACTGCGTAGATCAGAATCATAGTGATCCTCCTGTTCAGAGCCTCCCAAGTGCTGGGATTACAGGCATGCACCACCACGCCCAGTCTCAATCGCCATCTCAGTGCACCCCAGGGGCGGGGCCAGCACTGGAAGCCATATGCACCTTAAGTACATCAGTGGCAACACATATTAGTGGACTTAATTCAAATTTATGAATTTCAAAAGTCATGAACTAATGACTTTTCAGTGTTTTGTTTTTCTTTGTTTTGTTTTTGGGATGGACTTCTGCTGTATGGCCCAGGCTGGTCTTGAACTGCTGGGCTCAGTCCATCTTCCTATCTTAGCATCCTGAGCACTAGAGCTACAGGCATGCACCACTCACCGATTCTTTGACTTTTTGGAAAATATTCTCATCCATTGTTATTCCATGCAGACTACTAATAGAGGTCAACTCTTTAGCCTGGATTTTTATTTGGGGGGGCAGTACTGAGGACTGAATCCAGACCTGTCCCATGCTAGAGCTCCATCACTGGGCTATATCCCAGCCTTCCTTTCCCTCTCTCTCCTCTTTCCCACCTCTAGGGTCTTGCAAAGTTGCTCAGGCTGGCCTCAAACTTTCAATCTTCCTAACCTCAGCCTCCTGAGAACTTGAAATTACAGGTATGCTCCACTGTGCCAAGATCTTAGCCTAGACTTCAGATTGAGGAATGACTTCTCAACTGAACATCAACATCTGCTTTTGTTTTTAAAATGAACTATGGATGTGACTCCCAGTGTCCTAAACTCTTCAGTTCACTATTCCCAAAGCAAGGCTAACATGCATAAACACATGAATTTTCAGTACCCATTTATCTGGTTGCTGCAATCAAAGATCACCTCATCCAATGATTTGTGGACAGCTTTGTGGGCAGCCAGTGAACCACACATAACCTATTTTGTAGGAGATTCTGCTGTCTTCAGTTCTTGTGAGAAATCCTGCCATGATATGATCTGTAGTGTTGGTGTATCTTATATTTTCTTAGTATACCTATGACAACACTGCACAATAAATGCAATGCTTAGTATACCTATGACAACACTGCACAATAAACGCAATGTCATGTAATGTGGTAATAAAACTCACACACACCACATCTTACAAGCATGACACTCTAAGTCCATTCCTGTCTGTCCTTATTCTGACATAAAGGTTATGTACTCGTAATCTTTTAAGCTGCAGTGTGGTAACCCATGTGGTACTACAAATGCTGTCAAACTGTAACTGAGTAGCTGTGATTTTCACTGTGCCAACAGCACTTTAAAGCAAGCCCAGGGCCACCTGCAGTGCCCACTGCAATCCTTCACCTTTGCCACTGTACACAGCACAGAGCAATGGCAGGACACAAGTCCGCAAGTGAGGAGGACAGCTATTCTCTAATCAAAGTCTACGTGGGGACCCGGAATCTCAATTGCATACAAATACAATATTCCGTGTACTACAAAATATTCTATTTTTAATCATTTAAAAATGTAAAAACTACTCAGCTCAGAGGCTATACAAAAACAGGTGGCAGGCCAGATTGGGTCTATAAGCTATAATTAGCTGCCTGTGTTTATAAACCAACAAGTGTACTTTTCATTTTTTTTTTTTTTGCAGTACTTAAAATTATTTTAATTCTCCAAGCAATATATTAGCATCTAACATTTTAATTTTTGCATGTAAAGAAAAAATATTTGGAAAGAAGAAATTGCTCATAATTGTTGCTAACCTATGTATCTACTTGCTCATTTATTCTTTGACTTAATTCACAAGATATGTCGCACTATTTCAGGTTATATACATACAACCAAATAGCTTAAATATAAAAATGATAGAAAAGGAAGAATACTCCAAACTGAGAATATGAAATGAGAACCAGAGTAAGAAATTAAAAAATAAATTAGAAAGCCATGTATTTGTTTACAGATGACCACAGATATGATATGCATATACTTAGCTGTCAGTGACACAATGACCAGTGCCTAAAGTCAGTAAGATTTTTAAGAATCTAAATTTAAAAAATAATACATACGAACTTGATATTCTGAGTGAAGATTTTCTGTTCAATGTATTTTTAAAAGGGATGCAGAAGAATGCATGGAAATGCCTACTTTCACATAATATGTAATTGTAAATGTGAAGGTTTTTATTTATAGTGTTTCCTGACAAGGCCGGTGTCCTGACACCAGGCTCTGAGATCAGAGCGTTTCTCGAGGCAGAGTGGTGCTCTTTCAGTTCTCTTCCCATTCTCTACACAGCAGTGCACAAGCTCTGTTCTCAGCAGGCTACCTGGAGAGTGAGAAGGTAGGTGGCTGCGTTTTCATCCTAGGCTCCTCTGATCTCTGTATACTGAAATCACTGAAATAGTATTGTGTTGAACTGGGCAAAAGCATGGAAGGAGGACTGAGGAAGCAACTGCATCTTATCTCCCGCCGTTTATTTAAATTGCCTTGGTAAGTAGGTGGGGCACAGGACTTGTCACACAACTAGTGTACCCTTGCAAAAATATAGGTAAAGGTACAATTAATAGAAGTGAATTTATTTGTACAGGTAAAAATTAAAAATAATTTAAAACATTGCTTACCGTAAGAAAAAAGGTAATGATGTTAAACACTGAACTAATCTTCCTACTTAATTTGATAGACATTCAGCACTTAAATTGAATTTTTTTTCCTTTGAGGTTTTTTAAAAAGAGTAAGAATTCATTGAAAGAGAAAAAGCTTGAGAGGGACAGAAAGGGGCCCAGAAAGTGGGTCACCCCTGTGCTTTTCTAATTATTTATTTCTTTATTTGGTACAGGTCTTGCTACACAGCTCAGACTCATCCTGATCCTCCCATTTCAGCCTCCCTAGCACTAGGATGACAAGTATGCACCATCTGGCCAGTATAGTGTGGTTCTGAGGATGGAACTCAGGTCCTTGTGCTTGCCACAAGGAGCTGCTGAGCTATCTCCCCAGCTCTGTACTTTTTATTTTAAGTTGATGCTAACTCACTTGTAATACTTGTACATGGCCTAAAACTTGGGTAGAGGGCACTGCATCTTTCTCCAGTGTCTCCCACCAGCTCTTCAGTTTCTTTCTCTGGAGGAAACCAATACCATCAGTTGCTGCTCTAATCTTTCAACTCATCCTAGGCCTGGAGAAGTCAGTGCTTCTCTTTCCTCTCCATGTTTACCTGGGAGGCAGCACTCTCTCCTTCATGTCACCCACATGGCTACAATCAAAGGTAGACATAACAAAAGATGCCAAGGATATGGGGAAACTGGAACCTTCCCACACCTCTGGGGGAATGTGGAATGGTGTAGCCACTTAGCACATGACCCAGAATGTCAGTACCATTTATATAACTGGAGACAGCAAAACAAAAAACATATAAAACTCTGTACACTAATGTTCATGTTATTTGTGAAACCTAAGAAGTGGAAACCACTCAAATGTCCATTAACTGGTGAATGAATACATCGAATGTGGCATATGTATGCAATTAGATAGCAGTCAACTCTAAAAGGGAATAGTGTTGCTCATCGCAGGATGGCCCAATATTATACGAGGCGAACAAAGCTGAGTCCAAAAGGAAACATGCCACATAATTTCGTTTATATGGAATGCCCAGAATGGGCAAAGCCCTGGGACAGAAAGCAGATGAGTGAGTAGAGGCAAGCATGGGAAGTAGCTGCTGAGGAGATTCTTTTTTGGGGGATACAAA
>PVKA01013102.1:43317-56086 GCA_004027165.1 Ctenomys sociabilis
AAAAAAAAAAAAAAAAAAAAAAAAAAAAAAAAAAAAAGAAGAAGAAAGAAAGAAAGAATGATGTGGAAACTGCACCTCAATTTTAAAAAGTGACACACACACACACTACATATATAGATATATATAGATGGATAGATAGATAGATGGATAGATAGATAGATAGATAGATAGATAGATAGATAGATAGATAGATAATCTTGCCTTTTCCCCTTAACTGCACCCAGGAGCCAATTAAAAGGGAATGAGAAACACAGAAACAATGAAAAAATGCTTCCCTTTGTGGCTAGTACCTTTCTTAAAATCAAAGATTTCATGGCCTGAATTTCAAATATCTGCCTCGAGGAAGAGAACACAATTTCAAAGCATTCCTGGAACTAAGTTTTATTGGTAAGAAGCAGATCTAAGATTGCTGATAACCAACCCTGAGATGGACCCTGCCACTGATCCACTGAGATGTGAGAAGTCCGGGCCGCCTTGGTTCAGGTACTCCGAGTCAGCCATGGACAGTGCTGTCTGCTGTAAGGAGAGGTGAGAGCCACGGCTGAGGCAGAAAGCAAGCCTGAAGAGATGGTACCAGAAGAAAACACCTATAAATAGGCTGAGGACCACCCCTCCATCCCCCCACTCTGAAAGGCTTCCTGTGTACTTCTCCTCCCTAAGGCAGAGTCCCTCCCCTGCAGGGAAGTACACCCCTTTCTCCTGCCCTCCTACCTGAATCTGTGTGCAGCTGGTAACCCAAATCCACATTCCTGGGAACGCCAGCCAAGGTGAGGATGGGTGAATGAAGAATGACACCTGGAAAGAACTGCAGGAATTGAAAATGTACACTGCACAGCAGGCATCAGTGTGACTCACTGGGGCTGGAGCACACAGGTACAGGCTGGGACAAAGGGGAGACCTGGGTGCGTTCTTTCAGGAGACACAGGAAGCCACGTTAGCAGTCTGCTGTCTTGGCCCATGTTCTGCATGATGCTCTATGCACAGGGCCAACAGATTCCTTGTTTCTGTACCCTTGCCTATGAGAGTTGTTTAGTTCAGTTTAGTTTCACTTTTGATGTCATTGCCCTGGAAGAGCCAACCTTCTTCTATCCTGTACCTTGTGTTTCCTGTGTTTCTTTTAGTGAGAACTCAAGACAAAGCATAGGAGATCTTGGTGGCTGTATCTTCTCCTTTTGATAAAACACCATTATTTTGGTCTTCCTCAAAATATCTTATCATTTTGATCGAATCCTTTACCCACCACAATACAATGATGATCAAAATTTCTCTACCGGGATGGGAAGATAGCTCAGTAGAATAAGAGCTTGCCTGGCGAGTGCAAGGTCCTGAGTTCAATCCCCAGTACTGCCAATAAATAAATAAATAATAAATAAATAAAAACAAATTAATTTAAAAAATTTCTCCACCCTCGAGGAATCTGAATTTTGGTGGGAGGGCACACTAAAGGAGTAAGATAATTCATGTAGTGTTATTGGTTGGCGTGGTTAGTTTTTGCCACACTAACAACCATGCTAATACCTTATGGTTTTGTCAGAAACACTTTGGCGTAAGATAGAGGAAAGAACTCAGAGACTCCAGGAGCCAGGAAGGCTGCATTGGAACGGCCTGTGTTTCCCACTTACTCAACTCCTACCTGTGGGATGGGTCCCCACCAGCCCGAAATGACTCTCTCCTTGTCATACCTTGAGAAGTGGTTGGTGAGAGGGGGCAGTCCTTTATTGGAGATGGGCTTTTATCGGCTATTGCCCTATACTAGGGATGCTGGTGACAGAGGCCTCACTGATGTCTCTGATATGAACAGCCCAGGCTGGTTTGGTCCAGGTGGGCAATTATCTGCCAGGAGCAAAGTGGGCCTAGTTATCACAACAGGCAACAAGGCAGGCAATGTTACGCAAAATGCAAAATGGTGTCGTGCCTGGAGATCTTTAATTAATTAACTACATGGTTCTCCAGAATTAAAGTGACAGGTCACCTCCTTTTTTAGGTGATCACAAAATAATTTAGAAATAAAACACAAATCAAGGTATAACGGAATTAGCTTTAGCTTTAAAAAAATCAAGACACATGGGCTGGCAAGATAGCTCAGCGGTCTAAAGCGCCTCTCAGGGACCGCGGTTCGATCCCCAGCACCACATGCCATGCCAGCCCCTCCCCTCAGGGCGGCCTGAACTGACCCCCACAGCCCCGCAAAAAAAGAATCCGTGATGTGTAGCGAGACACTGTAATAAATAAATGAATTAAAAAAAAAATCAAGACACAACATCTGGGCATGGTGGTGCATCTCGGTAAATCCCAGTACTCAGGAAGCTGAGGCATGAGGATCGCTGTGAGTTTGAGACCAGTCTGGGCTACAAAGTGGATTCAAGGCCAGTCTGGGCTACAAAGTAAGACCCTGCCTCAAAAAAAAAGGACACAACAAAGTGAAGACTTTCTACCCTAATTCCCTGTGCTCAGTTACTTCATTGATTCTGAGTGTGCACAATAAAATAAAATACATGTTAGGTAGCTTCTTTTTTAATCTTTTTGAGACAGAGTCTCACTATGAAGTTCAGGCTGGCCTTAAGCTCACTTTGTAGCTCAGGCTGGTCTTGAACTCACAACAATCCTCCTGCCTCAGCCTGCCAAGTGCTGGGATTACAGGCATGCGCCACCACGCCCAGCAATGTTAGGTAGCTTTGAGAACCACAAACAGAGACAAAGTACTGATCTTCTTCCTTACCTCCCTCCAAAGGTGCTGCGGGATAAAGAACATACCCAAGGCTTTAGGCTATTGGATACTGGATCCAAGTTAATTACTTGGATCCACTGCTAATTACTGGAATCCTGGGAACCCTGACTGTCACCATGGTCTGCCCTTTGGAGTGAAGCCTACAAAGATTCAGAAATGGAGTTATGCTCAAGGCTACCAACAGCAGGCCCACTTTGAGGCTACTTTCTGATTAGGTATAATGTCACTGGTATCGGGAACAATGTCTTCACTGACTAAGGTATGGGTTAAGTACCACTAGGGTTGATAGAACCCAGACAACTCCCTCTCCCTGCCAAAGTAGCAGTCAAAGCAGTATTACCTCTCAGAAGAAGACAGAGATTGCTGTGAATATCAAATACTGGGAACCCATATGCCCAGTGATCTATAGGATAACCTTCTGGAATCCACTCTTCAGCCACAGCAGAAGATTTATATAGAAACCAGAGCCCAATGGAGTCAAGTGGCTTCTCTACCTATGGACTCTAAACTGACTCTCATATTAACTTATGGGAGAAAGTCAACACAGTGTTTGGAAATCAGCATGTGCTTTTAATTGAGCAAATGCACTTCTCCCCACCAAGAAAGAAAAAGATATCAAAACTTTTGTTTATTTTTCTCCTTTAAAGTCCTTCCTTAAAGTCCTTGCTCAGGGGTGGGGAGATAGCTCAGAGGTCTAAGTGCCTGCCCACCAAGTGCTAGGACCCAGGTTTGAACCCCGGTACCATATGCTGTGCTGGCCCTGTACCAACTTGACCACTGAAACCAGGTGTGGTGATGCACGCCTGTAATCCCAGTGCTTGGGAGGTTGAGACAGGAGGATCCCTACTAGTTTAGGCTGTGTAGTAAGACCCTGTGCCAAATAAGTAAACAAATAAAAAATTTTTTTTTAAAGTCCTCTCTCACCTTGGGCACAAACTGGTCCCAAAGGACAATAAATCCAGAGAACTAACTGGTCTGCTCCACTCTTCCACAAGAAGGAAAGGAATAGCAGCTGCCCAAAGATGTTTTTTGAAGGCTTTTATGCATCAAACATAAATAGAAATTATAAAACACATAATAAAAAAATACACATTCTTAAATGCATGTGGAATATACATGAAGTAAATTAGATTATAGGAAATAAAGTAACACCCAACAAATTTTTAAAATTACAATCACAAACAGCCCCGGGGATGATCAAAATAAATGGTGAATGCCCTTAAAAACACACTGCATTAATCCCTCTTAAAATACCCTCTTCTCCTCTGTGAGCACAGTCATCCCACAGCCCATGCTTTTCTGAAGCTGTTCTGATGTCCTTCTTCACAGTACCCTTTTAAGGTAGAATGAAAAATATGGTGCGTGCTGCTGGCAAGAGCCACCCAGTGGGAAGGCAGACTTGCAAGGCATGATGGTATGTCACTGTCCAACTCGGTCGGCAGATCTGCACCCTGGACTCCAGGCTCTTTCCCAAGGTCAGATCAACCACAAAAGGTGAACATGTTGAATTGATTCAGGACCCTGAGCCAGCCTCAGCAGCACGAAGACACTCAAGAAAAGGGAATTCTAGAACTGCTTCAGGAAGTGGCAAAAAAGAACAGGCTAAGTGTGTCTGAAGTATTGGCGATGGCTTTGCGGGGAAGGTTAGTGGCAATATGGCATTTACATTAATAATTTTATTTTTTATATTTTTATTTTTAAAATTTTTACTAATTTTAATGAGAAAGAAATAGCAATTAGGCAGTTTCAAAATGGTTAGGACAGTTACAATAATTAACACATTGCATATTGTTGTTACTATAATAATTTTAACAGTTTATTCACTGTAGTTTTGATCATGCTGTGCATGGTTTCTGACCATGAAAGAATCAAACTAGAACCTGATAAGAAGTTATGTACACTATACTGAACTATTTAGAAATTATCACATTTCAAAATAATCTATAGGAAAAAAGATAAGACAAAAAAAATACTTTGATTGATTGATTTTTAGCAGAATTGGGGATTGAACTCTGGCCTTTGCGCTTGCCAGGCAAGTGCTTATTCTACTGAGCCATCTCCCTAGCCCCTTACTTTGATTTAAATTGAAATGAACATACAACTTATCAAGTTGTAGGATTCAGTTAAAAGCAATGCTTAGGACTCGGGAGATAGCTCAGCAGAATAAGTTCCTGCCTGGCACGCCTGCCTGGCACGCACACTGGCCTAAGTTCAGTCCCCACTACTGCCAAAAGGAAAAAGCAATGCTTAGAGGAAAACTGATAACATTTGCATATTAGAAAGGCATCAAAAAAGAGAGACAATAACAAAAATTTAAGGTTTCTTGAAAGCAAGCAGTAATATGCAACCTACATCCAATCTTACATAACTATATCTGTTAATCTGAACAACATATTTGATGATAAAAATACATATCAACCATTGTTAATCAGCCACTCTTGGTTTAAAAATCTATAACATATGTATTGTTGTATGTTACCCTGTTTTTGACTTTCGTTCTTGCTTTTGTTTTTACTTTTCAAAATAAAATTAAATGAAATTAAAAAAGAAAGGTATTAATTAGCTATCACCTTAAGAAGTCATAGATTATAAAACAGAAGCAAATAATAAAGAGCAGAAACTAATGAAATTAAAAAGTAGAGAAAAAAAATCAATCAAACCTAAAATTGGTTCTTTGTTTTGTTTTGTTTTTTGTTTTTTTGCGATACCGGGGATTGAACTCGAGACCCTGTGCTTGCCGTGTAAGTACTTATTCTACTGAGTTATAAAATTGGTTCTTTGGAAAGGCTGACAAGCTGTAAACCCCTAGGCTGGCTAATCAAGAAAATAGAAAACCCATAGTACTAACATCAAGAATGAAAAATCTTTTTAAAAATTTTACTTCAAGGAGGAATGAAATGAAAACAAATAATAAGAACAAAGACAAAAAATAAAGCATAATAAGACAACAAAAGTGGTACAGAATTTCAAGACAAGAACAGGAAATCAACAATGGGTGCTACATTATGTATTGCTATCATCAGATTTGTTGCACAGACTACCAAATCCAGGCATGTAAGATTCATCAAATAGTTAAAACACTAGCTCCTCTTTTCCATAAACCTTGAATTGCTTTGTTCTTTTAATTTTTTAAATTTATTTTAAAGAGAGCATAAAAATAGATGAGACATTAGAAATGATGCACCTTTTAAAAAAACAAGACACAAAAACAAGATGAAAGATATTCAGAAGTGGTTGTTATACTGCAGATGCTGCCTCTAGTGTAGTTGCTCAGATTACAGATATTAATATACAAAACTGGTCAAAGTAACAATTTGCAGCATTAACTGCTACTTTCAAAAACCCGTTAAAAATTAATAGTAGAATCTTCTTATCTATCCTGTGTATATACTTGGATGATTTTTTTTCCCCTTTCATTTTTTCCTATCTTTCCTCCTTTCCCTCATCTCACTTGTTTATTCCTTGTGTTCAGTTTCTTTCCCTTTTACTATGTCTATTGTACCTTTCAGATTTTATTTATTATTTAGGTTCTTACTCTAGGGAGAAAAACTGAGATGTTTACACATGTACTCTGATTTATTACACTTAGGAGAATAGTCTCTAGATGCATCCATTTACCTATGAAAGCCTCAAGTTTATCTTTCTTTATAGCTGAGTAGTACTCCACTGTATAATGTACCACATCTTTTCTATCCATTCCTCAGTTGATGGGCAGTTTATAAGATTTAGCTGTGACAAATTGTGCTGCTATAAACATGGGTGCACATATATCACTGTGGTATGATGTTTTCAGTTCTGGAAATATACCCAGAAGGGGAATAGCTGGGTTAAAAGGAACTTCTCATCCTAGTTTTCTGAGGCATCTCACACTGATGAGCATAGAGGCTGTACCAGTCCGCACTCCCACCTACAGTGGAGAAAGGCTTCTTTTCTGAAAAATCTTACACTATAAATCTTAGATGCCAGAAGAATAAGACAATATTTTAAGCAAAATAATGACTATAAATTGATGCAGTAGATAAACTGGAATACAGAAACTTCCGAGGCTTGGTAAGGAGGAAATAGTTATTACATGTATCTCTCTAAGAAATTAAATTTGTCATTTGGAACCTTCCAACAAAAAAATGCCAGGGCTAGATGGCTTCAGTGGTGAATTCTATAAAACATCTAGGAAAAAATCATATAATTTCTTACAAACTATTACAGAACATTGAAGAGAACAAAATATTTCACAACCTACTTTTATGAGGCCAACCCAAATATCCAAATCAGAAACATACAAAAGAAAATCCTTCAAATCCTTATCCCTCATGAACACAGACTCAAAAATCTTCAGCAAAACATTAACAGTCTGAATCCAGCAGTACATAGAAGAAAATGTGACAAAATATGAAAGTTATTCTTGCAATGTAAAATTGGTTCAACATTCAAAAATCAATGTAATTCAATTATCCAGGGGCTGTAGGGTGAGATGAACATTTCAACAAAAGAACAAAAAGTGTAATTTTTTTTTAAAAATTCAACTCCACTTCATTATAAAAACTTTCCACAAAATAGGAATGGAATGGACACTCTCAAACTGATAAAGGGTAATTATGAAAATCCTGCCTATTGCTTCACATTGTTCACTGCTGTATGTGGAATTCACCCTGACTGTTAAGATCCTGTCTTGTGGTGAAAGGCTGAAGACTTTCTCCTAACAACAATGCAGAGGGATTGGGGATGTAGCTCAGCAGTATTGTGTGTGATCAGCATATGAGAGGTCCTTGTTCTCTTACTGTCAAAAAAAAAAAAAGGGAACATGGCAAAAATATTTACTCTTAACTACTTATCACTTGTATTCAACATCACACTAGAGACCTTAGCAGCAGAATAAAGCAAAACCAATAATAGCAAGCATTATGTCTTATAATGAAAAATCACACACACACATAAATAGATAGATATAAAATGTAGTTTGATGATAAACAAAACTCTTGATTCAGAGACAACATGATGAGGAAAATACTGAAGAGTCTATTTTCCAAAAGTGTAGTACTAGTATAGTAAATGCATTGAGCAAGGTCACAGGATGCAAGGTGAGTTCAATTAACTGAATTTCTATACCCTAGCAACAAATGACTAGAAAATGAAAAGATTTAAAGTACCACTTACAAGGACACTGAACATAATGAGATGCATGGACTAAAATGTAAACATGGGAGGTCAGCATGATGAAACATACCAAACACTAGTGAGTGAAAGAAATAGGACTGAAGCAAATGGAGAAATAGTCCGTATTCATGGACTGGAAGGCAATATTAGTAAGACAGAAATTCCATCAAAATTGGCCTTTAAGTTTGGGGACCACAAATAAATGATAAGCCACTGGCTTAGCATGAATAAGGCTATTGGTTCAATCCCCAGCACTGGAAGAGAAAAACTGACTTGGATGTGCCATGCAATTCCAATTAAAATCCTCTGATTCTAAAATTTAAATATATAAAGGGAAAAGACAAGAAGTAAAATAGAACAAAACTGGAGGACTTTACTTGATTTCAAATCAGTGCTATTGGTGAAATTATGGATACATAAATCAATAAACTAGAATTATGAGTTCAAAGACCCACACCTGTAAGATCAGTTTACTTTTTACATAGATACAAAGGCAATTCAATGAAGAAATGATTGTCATCCCAACAGATGATGAATCTTACATCAACATGAAGAAATATGAAATTTGAAAGTGCAGGGACCAGGGTTTGATTCCTGGTGCCACATGTCGGGAATGTGGCAAGCTGGCCACTGGGGACAGTCATGGTGGCACATGCTTATAATCCCAGCACTGAGAAAGATGAAAACAGAAGGATCATTATGAATCTTTTTTTTTAATCACTGTGAATCTGAGCTGCATAGTGAGACCTTGTGCCAAATACATAAAAAGAAATTGATTCACATCTTACACCATAATGAAAAGTTTAAACATAAGACCTCAAACTGCAAAACTAGAAGATACAGAAGAAAATGTGACTTCGTATCCTGAATTAGGCAAACATTTCTAAGATATGATGCCAAAACCAATCCATGAAAAAGAAGGTGATATGTCGGACTTCTCCAACAATTTAAACTGCTTTTTTTCTCTGAAAGTTACTGTTATGGCAAAAGAACAGTGCAGACCACAGATTTGAAGAAAATATTTGTAAAACATCTATATGGTAAAAGATTGATATTCACAGTATGCTTTAAATACTTTAAATATAGTAATAAACACCTCAGTATAAAAATGGGAAGCTGGAGAGATAGTTCAGTGGCCTAAGTGCTTGCCTGGCAAGTTCAGGGTCCCAAATTCAATTCCTGGGACCACATGCTGTGCAGGCCCCAAAATTGGGCATGGTGGCACACGCCTATACTCCCAGCTCCGTGAGATTGAGGCAGGAGGATCACTACAAATCTCAACTGCATAGTGAGATCCTGTATCAAATAAAGAAATACATACATATATATGTAAAATAGGCAAAATATGCAAACAGATATTTGACTACAAAAAATAGACAGCAAATATGCACTTGGAAAGACGCTCACCAGCACTGCTCATTAGGGAAATGCAAACAAATGCTACCATATAAACAAAACAACAAACAAACACAACTGAAACAAACTGGAAGCCTGCAGTGCCAGGGTCTGACAAGAATGCAGGGCAGCCAGAGCCGTCCTTCAGGGCCACTGGGGATGCACAATGGCGAGCTCACTTCACAAAACTGCGGCAGTCTCCTCAGAGTAAACATGGCTGCCATAAGACCCAAGACATTTAGTCCCAGACACTTAGCCAAGAGGCAGACAGAAATAGACATAAATCGTATGTTTACACAAAAACCTGAACATCAGGTGTTTATAATAGCTTTATTCATAATTATTTAAGAAAAACTAAAGATAACCTAAGTGCCTCCAACCTAGAGAATAAATAAACTATGATCCAGCCATACGATGGAATCATATTCACTAGCCAGATACGAACGAACTGCTGATAAGCTGAGTGATAATGGGGAAACTCAAGTCAATCATTCAGAGCAGAAGAAACCAGATAAAAGGTCCACATGCTATGTAATTTCATTCTGTGACTGGAGAGGGCACAACCACGGGGACAAGCTTAGATCGATGTTCACCGGGGCAGGGGCGGGGGTCAGCTGTCTATGGTGGCACAAGGAGCTATTGGGAGGGGTAGAAACACTCTGCATCTTGAGTGTAGGGTAATTAGATGACTACTCATTTGTCAAAATTCATAGAACTGTGGGGCCAGGGAGATAGATCAGTAGAATAAGCTCCTGCCAGGCAAGCACAGGGTCCTGAGTTCAATCCCTGGTACCACAAAATAAAATTCATACAACTGTAACCTTAAAGGTTGAACTTTAGTGTACAGAATTGTATTTTGATTTTCTTTTATATCCTGGGGTTAAACCCAGGGCCTCAGAGCTGCAAGGTAAGCACTGTAACACTGATATACATTTTAAGACACATTGATTTTAAATAATAAAAAAGGAACTTCAGAGTAACAACATAGTTGGTAGGTCTTTATAAAAGAATTACCAAAAAAAAAAAAAAAAAAAAAAAAAAAAAAAAAAAAAAAAAAAAAAAAAAAAAAAAAAAAAAAAAAAAAAAAAAAAAAAAAAAAAAACCAAAACCAAAAACAAAACAAACAAGTATTACAATAAATAAATGAAAAACTATACAACTGGAACACACTGTGGTTATCTACTTCTGCATGACAAACTACCCCCATCACAATTCTTTAAAAAAAGTAATGGCTTGAAGCAGCAGCCAATTTTGTGATTCCTGAAGTAGGACAGGGAGGCTGGGTAATTTTCCTGGCCCCTAGACACTGACTGGGATGACTCTGTGGCTTGTGGCAGACAGATGAGCTTGTCCAGGGAGTATAAAAGACTTCACTCTCTTACCTGATATCTCGGTAGGGTCAGGTTGGTGGCTGGGCTCAAGTGGCCCTGTCTGCCTATGTCAGAAAAGTTAATGCATCTGCCTGAAAAGTTAATGTATCTAACAATAATTATTGAAGGTTGCTAACACCTAAAGAAAATGAAGACAGAAAAATAGATGTTACATAGGAAGTAGTACAGCTTTCAAAAAAATTCAACCTGAATCTGATCAACAATCTAGATCAACATACTAATTTAAGGAAAATGCAAGAGACAAAAGAACATATTAAAATATGCCATGAGAGATAATATATACATGCACATATATGTCTTTATGTAAATATATCTGTATATATTTTATATTTTCTATCTTTGTAATTTATAATTACATGTATGACATTGGAAGAGCTCAGTGTCAAAAAAACAAAGCTAGTGATCATTTCTTCTCTCCTCTTTTTTTTTTTTGTGGAACTGGGGATTGAACTCAGGCCCTTGCACTTGCCAGGGAAGTGCTTATTCCACTGAGCCATCTCCCTGGCCCCTGATTTCTTATTTCTTACATGCTGTTCTCACTCCTCTCCCTGCAAAACAGCATTCTACTTGAGCCAGTGCAGGGAGAGTGGAGCATTCTGACTATAAAGACAAACTCTGCTTGAGATACTGACACAGGATTTCTACAAGTTCAAGGCCAGCCTTGGCTACAAAGTGAACTCAAGGCTAGCCTGAGCTGCATAGTGAGATACTGTGTCAAAAAGATGAAAAATGGGCTGGGGAAATGGCTCAGTGGAATCAGCACTTCCCTGGCAAGCTCAAGGGCCTGTCTGACAAAAAAAAAAAAAAAAAAAGACAAGAAAAGGAAATTGGATAAAATTGTTGAAAAACATTAAGGGTACCAAAAGTATACAAAACCAGTCAAAAATTGGAAGAGGGTTTAATATAAAACACAATGAGAAGGGTCAGCCAAATAGCTCATCAGATTAAAGCACCTGCTTAGAGCACAGCAGCCCAGGTTTGAACCCTGGTGTGCCTTGCCGCCTCTGCCCCTGCCCCCGCCCTCCAGGGCTGAGATAGCAATTGAGACTGGGCATGGGGGGGAGCACCTGTAATCCCAGTGCTTGGCAGGGAATCAGGAGAATCACTAAGAGTCTGAGTCCAATTTGCATAGTGAGACCCTGTAGACCTTATCCTAAAATACAAAAAAACAATGAGAAATAGCACAATATATGCACCTATAGCTATATGACCTAAACTACTGTCCCAACTCCACAGCTACCAGCTTCAGAAATCTGCAATGATATCACTGTCTTACCAATTCAAGGTGTCATCAGTCAGAGTTAGTATCAAGCCGGGCAAAGTAGATGGAGGTGTTAATCAGGAATTCTGTGAGAGAAAGACTACAGGAGGAGAAAAACCCAAATTCTGAATATTTCTGCCAAATCCCTGGCTGGCAAAAAATTCACACAGAGCCACTGGAAATTAGGTAGACACCTACAGAATCAAGAAGCAACAGAAAGGCACTTCTGGCCAAATTCAGATAGCTCAGGAAGACCCCTAGGGACCAAGCTGAAAAAGCAGCAGTGAGAAATGTTAGGAACAGAACACACAGATACCAGGTGCTGCATACCACGGGGTGTGTGTGTGTGTGTGTGTGTGTGTGTGTGTGTGTGTGTGTGTGTGAGGGAGAGACACTTTCCAGTTTGAATCTAGGCAACTTAATTGCCTATTGGAACAAGGCAAGGGTCCTCAGAAAAACACAACAGGATTCAGAGTCTACACTGTGTTATTTATCATGTCCAATATTCCATAAAAATTATTAGATATGCTCCCTATCCACCATCAGAAATAAAACAGACAGGGCCAGGTAGATGGTTGAGTGGAATAAGCACTTCCCTGGCAAGTGCAAGGGCCTGAGTTCAATCCCCAGTTCTGCCAAAAAAAACAAAAAACAAAAAACAAACAAACAAAAAAAAAAAACCAGACAATAAGATAGTCAGCAAAAAATGAGTATGACTGAAATCAGATGTTGGATTTAGCAGAAAAATACTTCCAAAAGACATTAGAAAGGTGCTCAAAGAATTAAAGGAAAAATGGGACAAATGAATAAACAGATATGGAATCACAATAGAAAAGTCAA
>PVKA01013103.1:0-55873 GCA_004027165.1 Ctenomys sociabilis
TTTATTTGGAACCACAAACGACCTAGAATAGCAAAGGCAATCTTGGCCAATAAAGACAAGGCAGGAGGCATCACAATTCCTGATTTGAAATTATACTACAAAGCCACTGTGATAAAATCAACATGGTATTGGCAACAAAATAGACCTGAGGATCAGTGGAATAGATTAGAAGATGCAGAGGCATCTACGAAAACACTCACCCATCTTATCTTCGACAAAGGGGCTACACAAGCTCACTGGAAGAAAGATAGCCTCTTTAAAAAATGGTGCTGGAAAACATGGCTTTCTACATGCCAAAAACTAAAACTTGACCCATGCACTAAGCTAAATTCAAAATGGATTAAACATCTAAACATTAAAACAGAAACACTCAATCTCCTGGAAGAGAAAGTAGGAGGAACTCTTGAAGACATAGGGGTAGCTAAAGAGTTCATGAACAAACATATATTCACACGGGAAGCTCTTGAAAGAATCAACAAATGGGATCAACTCTTCTTAAGGAGTTTCTGCGTGTCAAAAGAAATTGTCAACAGAGTGAAAAGACAACCCACAAACTTTAAAAAAATCCTAATTAATAAGCAATCAGACAGAGGACTACTGTCTAGAATATATAAAGAACTAAGATATAACAGGGCCCTCAAATTTAAAGACCCAATTCAGAAATGGGCATCTGAGATGAATACACACTTCTCAGTGGACAAAATTAAAGAAGCTAATAAATATATGAAAAAATGCTCCGCATCGGTAGCCATTCGTGAAATCCAAATAAAAACAACACTGAGGTACCATCTCACTCCAGAAAGAATGGCTATCATAAGGAAATCAACCAACAACAAATGTTGGAGAGGATGTGGGGAAAAGGGAACACTTCTCCACTGCTGGTGGGAATGTAGACTGGTTCAACCATTGTGGAGGTCAGTGTGGAGACTCCTCAAAAGAGTAGGACTTGAAGTCCCTTTCAAGCCGGCTATCCACCTACTGGGAATTTTCCCAAAGGATCTGGAAACATTGTATCATAGAGATATATGTGTACCTATGTTTATAGCAGCACAATGTGTGATAGCAAAATCTTGGAAACAACCAAGATGTCCATCACATGAGGAATTGTTGAAAAAGATGTGGTATTTCTATGTAATGGAGTATTACTCAGCTATTAAGAATTATAAGTTCGAAGCATTTATACTGAAGTGGAAGCCACTTGAACATATACTCATAAGTGAAATAAACCAGACACACATGTGTAAATATCGTATAGTCTCCCTAGTATAACAAGCGAAAAGCAGAAATACAAGAGGAAACGTACAACAACTAAAATCAATTGAGTCAGATAAGGCAAAGTGAATGGCACATGCTGCAGGATACTAATCAGCTTTTCTTCTGGATGGTTAACAACCTAAGATCACAAGTCAGAGTTGGAGAAATAGAAGAGCCACAAGGCCAGCCAACATTTTGGCCCCAGCCTTTCAAGGTCAGCGAAGACTCAGGACATAGGAGAACCTGTACCACAACATCATGTGACTCAGGTGAGCTCCAAATTTTCTGAACAAGGAGATTATGGAGCCACAGAGGAAAGAGATTGAAGTTCTATAGTGTGCCTGGGGAGAGTCACATGAAGAGAAAACTTTCTCTCAAGCTCTCACACAGAGCAAACTGGTCAAGCATTGGCCGTGACTCATCCACATGGATGACACAGACAAAGGAACTACAGAATAATGTACAGGACTACAAGATAAACCCTGAGAGGACTTCACTGACCACATAGGAAATATAAAGTTCAGGTGTTGGTATATAAGTCTTGATCTATCTAGGTCTTAACCATCCAGCAGAAAAGTATAAAAATGAAGTATGCATAATGGGGCCATAATATTAATCTGAGCTGTAAATGGCTATGGTGAACAATTTCTTTGAATAACTCACTATTGTTGTAGAATGCTGGACTGTGTTGGATTGTGGTGTCGAGTTCAAGCACCTAAGTTAGTTGAATGTCAATGGAGTGCCCATCTTTGACAGGTGTAGACAAAGGAAGGGGTATAGAAAGAAAAAATCATGATGTGTGTGTATAGACAGTACAGTTGGGATAGATAATGCTGCGCTTCTACATAATTCTATGAGAGGCAAGATCTGCAATAATGGTAGTTGGACAGGATATTATGTCAGCTTCTAATACTATGGTCATCCACTAGGAAAATAGTTATTGAATTTTTTATTTAATTCAGGTATAAAAAATAAGATAAGTAAGCAGCTACACTCTCAATTCACTGATAGATATCTGCTAAAATAATATCTGTAAATATAATATCATGTATGCACCTTGTACAATACCAAAACCTTATGAAAACAGTTTGCAATGTATTAATTTATCGAATCTGTATTGTTAATGTGTCTTGAAACTGTCTGATTGACACTCGTAGTTCAATAAAATTAAAAAAAAAATTTACAACTGCAAAGAGAGCAATTAAGTACAAGAATGTCCTTGTTGGCTGGAGTTGTCTATATATGTCTGGATAGTTGTAGCTGGACAACACAATGCAGTCTTTCAAAGGAATCTTAAGAGCTGGGAGAACTTTGTTAGTATCAGCCATTTATTACTTTTTTTTAACAAGCATTTACTTTAGAGACAGTATGGCAGTAATTGGTGTGACATGACAAGCAGTACTATGATAATCACTACAAAAACAACAATATGCAATGTATTAATTATTGAAACTATCCTAATCGGTTTTGAAACTGTCTCATTGCTGTTTGTTTCTTCATAAAATTAATAAATGCTAGTCATGTATATTATGAAGAAAATAAAAGAGTTTGGAGAACTAAAAAAAAAAAAAAACCTTTTAGTTGAGAGACAATGTAGTAATAATTGATATGTTCCGACAAGAATTACGTATTTAGAAGTCCAGAATGACAGGCATTCCAAGAGTGACCCTTCTATTACATGTTGCTATCTTCAGTGCAATTGCTTGGTTCACAGGTATCAGCATATATATTTTGTCAGGGTGAGAATCCTACCACTTAACTGCTAGTTTCAAAAACCTATGGAAGATTCTCAGGATCATTGCTTTACCATCTTGTGTGTATAAATGTATGGCTTTGTCCCCGTCATGTTTCCCAGTTTTTCTCCTTGCCTTCTCCTCATTGTCCAACCCTCAAATACTCACTTTCCTTTTAATTGTGTTATACCTTTCTAATTGTAATTCTTCTTTTGAGTACTTATACTAGCGAGACTATATGATATTTATATGTGTGGGTCTGGTTTATTTAGCTTATATCTTCAAGTGGCATCCACTAAATTTGAAGGGTTCAAGTTTATCATTCTTTATAGCTGTGTAATACTCCATTGTATAAAGATCCCACATCTTTTTCAACAATTCCTCATGTGATGGACATCTTGGTTGTTTCCAACATTTGGCTATCACAAATTGTACTGCTATAAACCTAGGTACACATATATCATTATGATAAGATGTTTTCAGTTCCTCTGGGAAAATTCCCAGTAGGGGGCTATCTGGTTTGAATTGGATTTCCAGTCCTAGTTTTAAATGAGTCTCCACACTGATTTCCATAATATTTGCACTAGTCTACGATTCCCACCAGCAGTGGAGAAAGGTTCCCCTTTTCCCACAGCCTCTCCAACATTTGTTCTTTGTTGATTTCTTTATGATAGTCATTCTTTCTGGGGTGAGATGGTATGTTACTGTTGTTTTAATTTGCATTTCACGGATGGCTAGAGTTGTGGAGCATTTTTTCATATTTATTCGCTTCTTTAATTTCATCCTCTGAGAAGTGTGTGTTCATCTAAGATGCCCATTTCTGGATTGGGTCTTTAAATTTAAGTCCCCTAATGTTTTATAGTTTTTTATAAATTTTCTAGAGAGGAGACTTTTGTCAGATTGCGTTTGAGTAAAGATTATTTCCACATTTGTGGATGGTCTTTTCACTTTGTTGATAATTTCTATTGATGTGCAAAAACTTCTCAATAAGAGGTGGTCCCACTTGTTAATTATTTCAAGTTTTACCTGTGCGATTTGATTTTTGTTCATGAAGTCTTTGCCTACCCCTATATATTCAAGAGTTCCACCTACTTTGTCTTCCAGGAGATTGAGTGTTTCTGTTTTAATGTTTAGATCTTTAATCCATTTTGACTTTATCTTAGTGCATGGTGATAGACCTGGGTCAAGTCTTAGTTTTCGGCTAGAGAGAGGTAGCTGCTGCCACACCATTTGTTAAAGAGGCTACCTTTCCTCTGATAAGTGTGTTTGGCCTCTTTGTCAAAGATCGGGTGGTTGAGTGTATTCATAGAGGTTTCTTCATTTTCTAATGTATTCCCTTGATCCTCAGGTTTATTTCATTGCCAGTACCATGCTGATTTTATCACAGTAGCTTTGTAGTATAATTTCAGGTCAGGAATTGTAATGCCTCCTGCCTTGTCTTTGTTTCCCAAGATTGCCTTTGGTATTGTAGATCTTTTCTGGTTCCAAACAAATTTTAGGAACCATTTCTCTAGTCTGTGAGGTATCTTGGTGGTAGATTGACAGAGATTGCACTAAATCTGAACAGCATTTTTGGGAGTATGGCCATCTTTATGATGTTGGTTCTTCGTATCCAGGAGCAGGGTATAGCTTTCCATTTTCTAAAATCCTCTATGATCTCTTTTTTTAAGAGTACTGTAATTTTTCATGAAAAGATCTTTGACTTCTTTAGTTAAATTAATTCTTAAGTATTTCATTTTCTTTAGTGTTATTGTAAAAGGAATCTGTCCTCTAATTTCCCTCTCAGTGTGTTTTTTATCTGTAGAAGAATGCTATTGACTTTATATCCTGCTATGCTACTGAATTTGTGTATCAATTTTAGTCGCTTCTTGGTGGACTTTTTTTGATCTTCCAAGTAAAGTATCATGTCATCTGCAAATAATAATTTAACTTTTTCTTTATCTATTCTTATTCCTTTTGTTTCTCTTTCTTGTCTAATGACTCTAGCTAATGATTCCAGAACTACCTTGTATAGGAGGGGTGATAGAGGACATCCTTGTCTTGTACCAGATCTAAGAGTAAAAGTTTTCAGTTTTTCCCTATTTAGAATTACATTAGTTGTTGGGTTGTCATAGATGACTTTTAGCATATTGAAAAAGAGGCCTTCTATTCCAATTTTCTGTAGAACTTTGAACATGAATGAATGTTAGACTTTGTCAAAAGCCTTTTCTGTATCAATTTGGAGAATGTGGCTTTTAGATTTCAGTTTATTAATATAGTATATTACATTTATAGATTTTTGAATATTGAACCATCATTTTATCCCTGGGATGAATCCTACCTGGTCATGGTGTATGATCTTCTTGATGATTTGCTGTATTCTATTTGCTAGGATTTTATTGAGGATTTTTACATCTATGTTCATGAGGGAGATTGGCCTGTAGTTCTCCTTTTTGACTATGTCTTTCCCTGGTTTTGGAATCAGTATAATACTTGCCTCTGGAAATGATTTTGGGAGGACTGCTTCCTTTTCAATTTAATTGAAGAGTTTGTGGAGTGTGGAGATTATTGTATCTTTTGTAAATATCTTGTGGAGTTCAAGTGGGAATCTATCAGGACTTGTACTTTTCCTTGTTGGCAAGCTTTTTATTACATTTCATATTTCATTCGCTGTTATTGGATTATTGAGAATTGTTATATTTTCTTGATTCAGTTTTGTTAATTTGTGCCTTTCTGTGAATCTGTCCATTTCATCTGTCTTCTATTATGTTAGTGGAAAGATTCACAAAGTAGCTAGTGAGAATCTTCTGAATTTCCACTGCGTGTGTGGTGATTTCACTCTTTCCATTCCTTATTGCTTGTATTTGAATTTTTCTTTCCTCTTTTTGATGAGGTTAGATAGGGCCTTATCAATTTTATTTAATCTTTCAATGAATGAGCTTTTTGATTGATTAATTCTTTGAACTGTTTTCTTTATCTCAATTGAATTAATTTCTGCTCTAATCTTTATGAATTCTTCCCATCATTGGGCTCTGGGTTTGTTTTGCAGTTCCTTTTCTAGCTGCTGGAGGTGCCGCATTAGGGTGTTCATTTGTTCCCATTCTGTTTTCCTAATGTGTGAGTTCATAGTTATGAAATTCCCTCTGAGAACTGCTTTCATCGCATCCCATAGATTCCAGTACGTTGTGCTTGAATTTTCATTGAATTGTAGATATTGTTGAATTTCTTTAATTTCATCTGTGATTCACTGATTGCTGAGTAGGGTGTTGTTTAATTTCCATATATTTAGGGAGGTTTTCTGATTTCTTTTTTATTTCCAGTTTCATTGCACTGTGGTCAGATAATATGTATGGGATAATTGATAATTTGTGTTTTCTTGCATATAGTTAAGCATGGCCTATGGACTAGTACGTGGTCTATTTTAGAAAATGACTCATGTGCAGTTGAAAAAAATGTGTATTCAGCTATGGTTGGGTGGAACACTCTGTATATGTTCTAAGGTCTGGTTCAGTTCTACTACTTCTTTGTTAATGTTTTTGTCTGGTTGACCTATATTTTTTGGATAAGGGGGTGTTATGATTGCCTGGTAAGATTGTGGTATTGGATATTAAATTTTTCTTGTCCATTAAGATTTGTCTTATTAAAAAAAAAATTTGTCTTATATAGTTGGGTGCTCCCATGTTTGGTGCGTATACATTTATGAGTGTTGAATTTTTTCCTAATCAGTATATAGTGGCCTTCTTTATCTCATTTGATATTTCTTGGTTTGAAGTTGAGGCTGTCTGAGAACAGGATTGCTACCTGTAGTATTGTTTTCTATCCTTTGATTTTCAGCCTATGAATTTCTTTATGAATTGTGTGTTTCTTGTATATAGCATATTGCTGGATTTTGTTTCCTAATCCACTGTGCCAGTCTATTTCTCTTGATTGGTGATTTGAGTCCATTTACATTATAATTGAGAAGTGTTGACTTATGATTGACATGTTATTTATCTGTTGTTATTTACTCCTTTTTTCCTGTGTTTAATTGTTTGCTCTATTTAGAGCATTCCTTCTACTCCCATTAGTGGGGTTCTGATCATATTGGTCTGTCTCTAGAACATCTTTCAGTAGTCTGTGTAGGGATGGCTTTGTCATCATGAAATTCTTTAGTTGTTCTTTGTCATGGAAGTGTTTCATTTCTCCATCAAACTTGAAAGAGAGATTAGTGGAGTAAAGTAAACTAGGCTGGTATTTGTTTTCGTAGAGGATTTGAAGTAGTCTGCTCTGTGCTCTTTTTGCATTTATGGTTTGTGAAGAGAAGTTGGCCATAATTCTGATGGGTTTTCTTTTGAATGTGATCTGCTTCTTTTCTCTAGCGATTTTCAGTGTATTATTCTTGTGCTTGATTTTTGGGATCTTAACTATTATATCTTTTGTTGTGTTTTTAATTGGGTTGAAGTTACTTCGCATTCTGTATGCTTTGTTTACCTGAATTTCAGATTGTTTCCTCATATTTGGGAAGTATTCTGCTATTACTTCTGCCCATATTATTTTTATATCATTTGTATTGACTCCATCCTTCTCATTGATGCCTATTAGTCTCACATTGTTCATCTTTCCATTGTCTTGCGGGTGATGAATTATTTTTTCCTGCATCCTAGTTATTTTTAAGATATCCTTTCTTACCTTTTCACCAGCATCTTCAAGATCTGAAACTCTGTCTTCACTTTCACTCAAACAGTTTTGTACGCTTGTGACTGATATTTTAAGTTCCTCTATATCTCGACTCTGCTTCATGTGATCTATTTTCTTCCTGTATTGCTCATTCATACACCATTTTTCTAATCTCCTCTATTTTTTTATGAATGTCTTCTTTAGAAGCAGTTATTAATTCTTTTACTTCAGATTTTTTTCAGATTGGGTTTCCTCTATATATTTCTGTATTTGATTTTTTACTTCAGATGCTGTGAATTCAGATATTTCTTTTTTAGTTTCAGAAATTGATTCAGCTCTGAGTTCCTCTATACCTTTCTGCTGTTGTTTGTTTACTTCAGACACTATTAATTCATACATTTCAGCTGAGCTAGTGTCCTCTGCACTTGTTCTGGGTGGGCTCAAGGCCTGAGATTGCATTTTGCTCATTTATCATTTCGTATAGCTCTGACCTCTGACCTTTGGTGTAGAGCTTTGGTGCAACTATAACCTTGGCTCCTACTGAAATTTGGGTGCAGCGCTATTAAGTTTTCACTTATCCAGTTATGACTGACTTGTGTGCAGCTGTTGTGTTAAGGTCCTTGGTGCTGCAGCCATTGGAAGTGAACCTGTGGTGCCCCTCTGCTGTTCCCCTTCCCCAGAGGGCACCGGGGCGTGCAGAAACTCTCCCAAGCACTAGCCAGGTCTGGGCTTGGGGTGGATCTGGGGGTCCTGAGAGTGTCACAGAAGTTCTGCCTCACTGGGAAGGCTTGGGGGTGGGGGGCTCCAGAGGGGTGGAAGGGTCTTGAGGGCATAGTAGATTACCTCACTCATGCGGCTTGCGGGGCGGGCTGTGCTGGCTCTGGAGGGGCAGAGGAGGTCCATAGAATGCGGGGAAAGGTTTCTTTCACGCTGCGGGCCTGTTCTTGGTCTGGCCCATGCAGGAGAGATCAGAAGCTCTCCCACACACTTGCAAGGCCTGGGTTGGGCGGATCTTTTTATAGCGTTGTCTTCAAATAAGTTGTTCACATTACTAAATATATACATGCAAAATTGGAAGAAGAAAGAAAAAAGATACAAGAAAGTAAGAAGAGAGAAAAAGGGAAAAGGATTGAAAAAATAAGCCAAAACAAATTGTGGATGAATTGCTTCTTCCCACAGACCAGCAGAAATCCACAGTACAGTTGTACAATCCATCCTGCTCACAAACATAGATAATTGCTTTTCCCCACTCCCTCTCCTGTTCTCCTCATCTCCATAATTCCTTCCTTTTGGACAGGTACATTCTCTTTTCCCAATATCTATTGTACCCTCGAGCTTTTATTTTTCTCTTTCAGGTTCTCACACTATGGATATAATATGATGTTTGCACACTGATCATTCGAGAAATGCAAATTAAAACAACACTGAGATTCCATCTCACCCCAGAAAGAATGTTTGTCATCAAGCAGTCAGCCAGTAACAAGCACTGGAGGGGCTGTGGGGAAAGAGAAGCCCTTCTCCACTGTGGTGGGAGTGCACACTGGTGGAACCACTGTAGAAGTCAGGGTGGGGGCTCCGCCTGCCTAGAGTCTGCCTTGTCCCTGACCTCTGTGCAAGGCACAGTGTCCTCGGATGTCTCTGGGTTCCACATCTGGTGCAGACACCTCACTGTGCATCCCAGATGAGCCCCAGGGCAGGAGAAGAAGAGACTAGGCAGGGTCTTGTTGGCCTCAGACCGACAACAGTGCTAAAACCCCAGCTCCAAGAAAATAAACAGCATTTGGAGGGAGAGGGTGGTACAGAGACGAGGCAAGAATGAAAATGAGAGTGTCCACACGCCGCTGCCCATAGAGAATGTAGTTCTCGGGCATGGTGAGCAGGGCCCAACAAAGCAGACTTAAATCATACACACTTAGGCAGAAACTCATCCTGAGCAACGCAACGCCTTTAAATCAAGACAGGACTGGTGCAGCTGCCGTGTCCTTCTGCTGCTACTCTGGCGCAGTGCTGAGCTCCGCTGCCACCGCTGCCCAAACCCTGCCCTGCCTCTCCCTCCTGGTGATGCTGGGAAAAGGGCTTGTGCCACCAGCATTACCTCACTTCTGACGTTACTGGAGCGTGCAAGAAAGAGCGATGTATTTGAAAGTCACGCAGAGTTGCTCCCGGGAGCAGCCATGTGTGTGTTGGGCGCTAGCACAGGTTTCCTCTTGTGCCTTTGGGGTTTTGACCTGTGACACTGTGGCACATAATCCCACGGGGCAATGACACAGTGTGTGTGCATGCGTGTCCACCCTATAAGTACCAGTATACGCTTTCTCACTTGTGAATGTGCAGCTTCATCTTTTCGCGTTGTTTTTCCAGAGTGAGGATTGAGCCTATGCCCTCCTGCTGTGTGTGTGTCCCAATCCATCAGTCTGTCAACCTGATTGAGAGATATGGGTCACCCTCATCTCAATCCCAGCAAAGTTCAGTTCTTTGTGGTGAAGGAGGAGAAAGGTCCATTTTTGCTGAGGAAGTGCAAGGTCTTCAGCTGCGGAGGCCTGGTCCCGTCTGTCCCGCCTAGTCCCAAATCACCAGGTGCACGTGATGGGGATGTTCTTGGGCCCCAGCTCCTCCCCCTGGCCCAGGTTCTTTCAGCCATCCTTGAGTCATATCGTGGTCCCCGGCGCTGAGTCTGGGTGGCCTGCCTCACCACACTGTGGGGAGGCAGAGCCCACTGTGGCCTCTTTCCTGGGCTCGTGCAGGGTCTTAGCCAACCCTGCTGTCAGCGCTGCCTTGCCAGAGAGCAAGGGCAGAGTGGCCTGTGTGTTCTGAGGGCACCTTTTGACTTCAGAGGGGCAGAAGCTCACGCTCGTGGCTGGAGTCCCTCACATTTCGAGGTGGTTTTCCTCACAGGCCATCTTTCCAGCTCTGAGCTCACCCATCTGCTGGAGGTGGTCCCTGGAAGGAAGGCTTTTCCTGGTCCTGACCACTAGGTACCCAGGAGGACAGATCACACCATGCATAAGTGCCACCAAAGGGGGAGGAGTCCAGTGCAGGCTGAGCTCAGCTCCTGAGTGCCAGGGGGTTTGGAAGGAAGGAAGAGGGAGGAAGCGGGGTGCTCCAGGGAAGGAAGGGAAATTCACAAACAGCAGCTAGTGGGAAGGTGGGTTCGCTGTCTGGCCTTAAGCAGTCCTGGTCCTAAACTTCCCAGGGACTGGGGACTGGGTGCTTTGTCCTGTGGTGTCAGCCTGAGTCCAGGTAAGTGCCCAGCAGCCTCTCAGAGGAGCTCAGTGAGAAGCCTTGGGTTCCTCAGCTGCTAGAACCCCATTTGTTAAAATCTTTGTAGAGCCCAGGATGAGTCCTCCTATAGAACAGGCTCGAGCAGAGTCTGCCAAGGAGAGTTTCTATTGTTGGACCTCATGGAAACTGGAGCATTAAGCAACCAGGCTGTTGGCCTCACATGAGCGTCATCTTCTCTGCTTCAGAACCAGCAGCTCCAGGAACCTGCAGTGAACCAGCTATGGACCTTCATTCCCAGGTGAGTGCGACCACGGACACTCCTCACACCCTGCACCCTATCTTACTGCAAGGCTGACATGCGTCACTGGCCCTACGGTAAAGATAACGCATGTCACTGGCCCGAGGAGTCAAAGGACACATGGCTCCACCTCTCCTTTCTTTCCCACACCTTTGCACCTTATCTACAATGTTGTTTCAAGTTCACTCCTCCCATAGAAAGTGTCTGGCCTTTCCCAGGCAGTGTGACCTGCTGGCATCTCTCTCTCCCTTCTCCCTTCTTTTCCTTCTAATCCTCTCTCTCTCTCTCTCTCTCTCTCTCTCTCTCTCTCTCTCTCTCTCTCTTTCTCTCTCTCTCTCTCCCTGCCTCTGTCTCACTGTGCCCAATAAATCTCTTCCCTTCCTTTGGCCTTGCTAAATTCTTTGATACCCATGCTGCTGGGCCTCCATAACCTGTCTTACAAGGCAGAAATCACCTCCACAGCTGCTTTCTTGGAATTTCCCAGCCTGGGCACTTGGATTCCATGAGCAGACCCACAGGCTTTTCCAGGTTCAAAGCTATCTTGGGAAACCTTTCTTGATAGGGTTCCATAATTCTGGTGAACAAGAGAAAGGAGTCTAGAACTGCTGGTTTCTTCTAGCAAGTTCTACATGTGGTGGAGAAGGAGCCCAGAAGGCAGACATGGGACCCAAGGACACAGGTGACCACACAGTGGGCAGAAGAGGTGGCACAGAGGTTGGTGGCAGTGGTCACCTCTGCCCTTAGGACTCGGGTACCCTGGTGATACCCAAGGCCAAGACACCTCTGAATCCTTTCTCTAGCTCTTAGCTGGATACCTGGTCCAATGTGGGAGAAGAAAAGTAGAAAGTTTTGTACTGAACAGACTCTTAGCCTGAAAGAGAGGGTCCAGATGGTGAGGGAAGGAGGTATCTTCCCAGTCTCCTGACTCCAGCTCACATTCTACAGCTACACTGGTCACTGCATGGGCCTCTATGGTCGAATAAACGAAGAGACTTAGAAAGGAGCCGATTGATTGTGGACTTGATGCCTGACGAGCACTGTGGCCTGATCCCTCTGTTTCTCAGATGCCATCCACACTCGCCTCTTGGCTCAGATGCCCTTCGCTGTGCCTTACCTGCGTGTCTGCTCTGACTTAGCTGTGTGTGCCTTCCTCCTTATCCAGAGCTGTCCCTGTGGGGCAGAGTGGCGCCTTAGTCAGGGCCTGGCTCAGGACTGGCATGTCCACGTGGAGATGCTCCTGGGCATCTGGAAACACCTCTGCCTCACGTTCCTCAGCTGTGGCAGAGCCGCATCCAGGCACCTATTACTCACTTGTTATTTGAGTGAAAAAAACGTTTCTCATCATGCAGAAGCCATGTGTACGGGCTCCTTTGCAGGACCCTGTCTGGGCCCACATCCGTCAACAAGGCACTCCCGCCCAACAGCATTTAGCCCCGAGTCCCACAGTGGACGGCTCCATTGATGAGCACAGGGCCCTGCAATTCAACCACCCCAGGAGGCCCCCCTCAGAACGCAGAGAAGAGTGTTCTGTCTGAACCTCGCATCTTGGTCAGGCTGTTTGCTAGGTCACTGTGGACTTTACAGCTGGCTGATAACTGGTCCAGGGAGGAAAAACTTAAGGTAGACCACTAGGAAACATGCTTCCCTGGGGAATGACCTTGCTCCTTGATTGCCTTTCTGATTTCTTCTCCTAAGCACCCATTGTCTGTGTCTCCTAGAGACGAATCCTGGACTTCTGACGTGTCAAGAGTTTTCTACTGCTTGGCAAAATATTCTATTCTCTTCCCTCTCTGTGACCCATGAGGTGGGCCTGCAGTTCCTGAGGGTCTGAGACTTCCTTAGTGGCCCATGGGTAGCTATCAAGCCTTGAGATCCCTCACAACCTGAGCGCTTCCTTGCCTTCAGCCCGAATCTCTAGCAGCCCTCAACAGGCAGTGCCTTGGAGCAGGCAAGCAGCCGGTTGTGCTACTAGAACGTGCCGTGGTCACTTCCCCACAGACCACCCACGATGCCAGGCAGCGGCTGCTCAAAGGTGAGAGGGCTGACACGGCTCGGCTTCAGCCCGCTGTTTGCTGGCAGCTGGGCCACCTGGACAGCTGTGGGCGTGAGCTGTGCTTGTGGAAACGCTGGGACTCCTGGCTAGCGGAGGGCACCCTGAGCAGCGCAGCCTTCCTCTGCCACAGCTACTCGCCCCAGCCCTCAGAGCTCCGGCGGCGGGCTAGCGGATGTGCTCCTCTTCCGGCCAGCTGCGGCTCTCCAGGAGGTAAGCACAGGGTGAGACAGGAAATGCAGGCTTCGTTCCCCAAAGAAGTCACCCCTAGGTATTCAGGAAGGGGAGCCAAGGGTGGGCCAGACACAGCTCCAGCCCGAGGGCTGCCAGACAGCAGCGGGAGCTCACCACACTGCCCTGGGGACAGAGCTGTGTGGAAAAAGCTTTCAAAGGAATATACTTTTTTTTTTTAAGGAATAGAGAATAGTAAAGAAAAAATAGAAATGAACAGAATTTCACTAAACAAGATAATAGGAATTCAAGAATGGTTATTATATTGTATATTGTTATCTTCAGATTAGTTCTGATTATCTTCAGATTAGTTGTTCAGATTACCAGACATAAGCATGCAAAATTGTTTTAAAATGAGCTTTGTTTTTAAAAGCACAGCATCAGGTTCACAGCCACTGCAGTGGAAGGCGTGGAGGGTGCCCCAGTGCCACTTCCACAGCCTGGCCTTTTGCATATGGCCCCGCCCTGAAGGAGATGGTCTTTCCTCCTGGATCTGGAGCCATGCTGCTTATTTACTGCACATCAGCATGGACTTTTCTGAGCACCTGTGTGCGCTCAGCCCCAGGAAATGGTTCCCAACTTGCAGAGCGAGGATCCGCAGTGAGAAGCTCGAGGCGCAACAAGGGGAGCAACAAGGCCCCTAGGAAGCTCATGCAGAAGCCCGGGCCAGGATCCAGGTATGAGAATGTTGGTAAAGATTCACTGCAAACACGAAGAGTGTGAAAAATCAATCAGGACTGAAATAAGTGGGGAAATCTAGTCCTAATTCTCTTTCCCCACATCAAAGGAAGTCCAAGCCACGAGAGAGCTGTGCAGAGTCCACCATGGAGGAGATCCGCATGCAAAGACACCGCATGTCGGCTCACCAGCCTGCCTGCGCCTTTGGGGGGCACTGACCGAGCAGCACTGGGCAGGTGTGGGGCTGACCCTGTCAGCAGCTGTTGGATGTTATGAAAATCTTCGAAAGCACATGGAACTGAGGTCACTTACTCCACAGCAGGGACATCTCAAGAATCAAACTTGGGAGCTTGTACTTGCCAGGCAGGTGCTTATGTTGCTTAGCTATTTCTCCAGCCCTACAAAACTAATCTTGATTTTCATGCCAGAATATTTTTAAAGTATTAGATGTTATGGTATTAAATATTTGAAATATTATATCATTCATTTTCAGGTAACACCATGTAGTTTTAATTGGGATGAACTGATTGTAGATATGCAGTAATGACCCAATTAATTTTGTTAAACAAAGGCTGTGTACATTTTATTTGATTATTACCATCTATTCCACTTATTAAAACCATTGTCTCTTGGGCCAGTGCTTTTGTAAAATACTGTATTACTTGCAGTTAAGAGCTTTAAGTTTTAGAAATGTTAACCTGTGTATCGCCAGTTCTCTGACATGATAGGTAATTTCCTAAACATCGCTTAGCTTTCATTTCTGAAATGCGTCTTGCTCTGTCCACTTGGTTGGGTCAACTTACCCAGAATCACCTCCTTTCCAGATGCATCTTCATTTCGGTTCCATTTGGCAAGGCTTCTGCATCCTGAACCCTGGGAGGTCGACTGGAAATGATTTTATGAATCTATGCCATCTTCTCCAGTAAGAGGACAATGGCAACTGGCATAGACTTCACAAACGAGGCAACAATGAGTGTTACCTTTGAACTGGGTCAAGAGTTTGGAAGAAGCTCCCTAAGATGGCAAAACTTCCTCTTGTGAGTGAGGGTCCAAAGGCCAAGGTGCAACCAGAGGCCTGAGGGCATCAGGGAACTCCGAGACCTCACTTGCCTTCTCTCCTTCTCAGTGCTGTGAGGGGCAGCCTGCAGAGAATTTTAAGATGCACAGGCGAGTGCAAGCAAGGAATTTCTTTCTTAGCTGTAGATAAACAAATCTTCTGAGTGCAGTGTGCCTTTTTGGGGTCCCTAAGGTCTCACTGTTAGAAAGTCCTCATCACTGGTAGCTTTCCGACTGCTCCTTCTTTACATAGCTAAAAGCCATCCATTTTCGCAGGTGTTATTGTCTCCCCAGGGCCTCCAGCATGCATGTGGGTTTTTGTAGCAGAGTAAAATATTTTTGCCCTTTCGATAATAGTCCGTGTGCCATCACAGGCGAGCGCCTCAGCCTTGCTGCTTTGTCAAGTAGCAGTTTGCAGGAAGGAAAAACTGTGTCCACAATTTTATTTTCCTTCTAATTACAGAAATCCCGCAGCTTGGAGCTGACGCTCCTGGAGGGAGTTCTCAGGCCAGGCTCATCACGTGTCTGGTTTCCCCTGGGTCACTGTGCACAGACAGCAGGGGGTCACCTTCTGGGCAGCAGGTGGGCGCAGGAAGCCGCTGTGTGCCAGGGATGGGTCCCCGCAGGCCTCATGTCTGAGGTGGGCTTGCTTGGAGCTGGAAGTCTTAGGGTCAGGATTAACTGAAGCCAGAAGCATGACCCTGCTGCCTGACTCAGTGAGGGGACCGTGTCTCTGTGTCAGAGAGTGCTTGAAGAGCATGCTAAGAGTGTACAACCCGAGGGAATGTGCCTGCTCACAGTGTCATCTGCACACAGCGGAGCGGAAAAGCACCCGTGCATGTGCTCTGTGCCCATAGGTCTTTAGATTGATTCCAACACCAAAGCCAGAAGCGGCCCTGCCAAGCCCTACACGTTAACATATGCCACCCCTCAGCATGTGTCCCATGAAACAAGATCAATAGGAAGTGGTAAAATAAGTGCAGTGCAATCAGAGGAGTTCTGAACTTTTTTCCAGAATGACTATAAAATTATTTTACAGAAAAATCAGATTATTCAGTAACAGTTGGGGGATAGGGACAGAGCCTAGCACTATGCTTCAAGATATGTACAGTGCCAGTCCATTTTGCTAACTGTGGGCAGGTGGAGCCCTGCAGGAGGAGCAGACAAGGGGGGGGGAGTCTGTTGGGGGCCAAGCAGGGCCTGGAACAGTGGCAAAGTGAAGCTCAGTGCTGCTACCTGGTGACACATTCTGAAATTACGATCAGGTCCTCCTTTGGGGTCTCCATTGCCCCCTCCTGCCCTCTGGCTGTAACCTCAGAACAGGATAGAAGCCTAGAGCAAGGGTAACACAGACACAAACCACATCCAGCTCCTCCAGCTTATGGATGGAGAGCTGAGACCCTAAGTTAATGGGCCACTGGGAGCAGGAGCCCAGGACTCAGCTGTTAACAGTGTCAGGGTCTGAGAAGGCACTCAAAACCAGCCGTGGGTATTTATGTGGCTTTCTGCACTCTACTAGCTATGTGACTGCCATGGCAAGCAGAGCCACCAAAATGCCACGCAGGATTGGAGGCAGATTTACTTACATCCACGAGCACTGATGGGGATCATCCCCAGAACATCAGGCCCTGACGTCTGGTGGTCTAGGGCTTCTACGGGACAAGCAAGCGGAAAGTACAGAAGCAGAATGACTTCAGTTGGGGGCTGGTTTATGCACTGTGCATCACAGTGACCAGCTGTTTCTAAGAGACAGGAACAATCAATCAGAAATGGAACAGGAACTGTTACCTGGGCAATAGAAACACTGAGGAATACTTACTAGCAGGGGGCGGGGGGAGATGTAGGAGGCATTTTCTTTGTTTTCTGGACACAGGGCTCAGCTACAGTGGAAGGGCCCTGGCTCCCAGAGTGCTGTGCAGCACTGTTAGACCAGAACAATGCACCAGTCTGTGTGTGTGACCTGTGGACTGCAAAAGGTGCCCAGTGGGCAGGGAGGCAGCTTGCCAGCCCAGCGTCAATCGTGGGATGAGGGGCAGCGCCTCAGCTAGGTTGAATTGCCTTTGGCTGCATGATTTATCACCAGCACACTGCAAAGCAAGCTTTTTGGGGCACTGAGGATCAAACTGGGGGAGTGTTGAGTTACATCCCCCACCCTTCTGTTTACTTTTTTGAAACTGTGTCTTGACAATTTACCCAGGCTGGCTTTGAACTTGTGATTCTCCTGCGTCAGCTCCCTGAGTAGCTGGAATTGCAGGTGTGCCCACTCCGCCAGCTTACACAGCACGTGTTTATTCTCCTAGGCCTCAGTAACGGCATTCTAGGGCGACCAGCTAAATGTTCCTACCTTTCTACCTGCGATATCAGAAGCACCCAGAATTACGCTGTCTTTCTAGAGTCTTCTTTCTTTCCAGCCTATTTGGACAGAATCTTAGAGAAGTTGACCTTAAAGCCAACAGCATACATGACTGGGAGTGAAGAACCGGAGTCCCTGTGTCTCCGCCCAGGTGTATCAGCACCTGGAGCGCCTTAGTGCGGGTCGGGCTCACTGTGCCCTGCTCAGACCCGAGCACCTGGCTTGGTGGCCTCAATGGCTATGGGGCTGTCAGCAGGGTCGAGAGGCTGGGCCCAGAGCACCTCTCCCCTCCTCGGGTTGCAAACTTCTCAGTGCGCTGGGTGATGCAGCCTTGTTCACCACTCCCTTTCCCCCTGGTCACAGCACCCTGCACCGTCTGCGGAGTATGCTGCTCAGATCTCAAGATCTGGAGCATAGCAGTGAGCCAAGAGCCCACTACAGATGTGTCTGCAGCTCCAGAGTGGAGGCCACGCCTGGGCTGGCTGGCCAGTGACTCAGCAGCATCATAGGGTACAATACTGGAGCCATTTCTGCCTGATGCTGGTCTCCTGTAGTGGGCAGTGCTGTCCTGGGGACCCCAGTGGGGTGGCCCAGATGCGCCCAGGGCTGAGAGCAGGTTGGAGCTGTTCCTGCCCCTCTCCTGAGTGGCCCTTCTCAGCTGTGTACAGGTGGAGGCTCCGCCTTTTCTCCAAAACCTTTCTGTATCCTCGAGATGGCCTTTTTGTCCTGGATGCTTGGGGAGACACAGAAAGACATGTATTTTAAGTTCATGTATTTGGTACAGGGTCTCACCATGCAGCTCAGACTACCAGTGATCCTCTGTTTTCAGCCTTTCCAATGCTGGGATTACAGGCATGTGCTACCACACCCAGTCTCAGTGGGCTGGCTCTGTGTACCCAGAGGCAGGGCCAGCAGGACATGTGGTGCTGGGGACTGAACCCTGGTTCCTTTGCTTACCTAAGCAGATGCTTAGTCCACTGAGCTATCACATCGGCTCTAGACCCTTCTCTCTTCACTGAGTCACCTATGAAAGATCTTACCTTCTACTGCTGTTACAGTGAGAGTTCAATTTCAACATGATGGGGGTGGGGTGGGTTCTTAGCACAGCAAAATGACCCAGGAGCCCTTAGGTGTATTCCATGACATTTCACTGAAATGTGCGGCTGATCCAGCTTCCCCTCAGCCACAGTGCCCAACAAGCCACCCCATGTTGCCTTAGGGGACAGAGACTGGGTTGGGTTAGCCTAGTGGTTAGTATATTGTAGTTTTGCAAATTTTACGGAAGCATTTAGTGTTGTTTGGGTCCCTGTCAAGATCTGAATGAAGGACAGGAGAGAGATCTCAGCCTCACTGACAGTCCACCTGGATTGCCCACTTCCATGAGGGGGCAATCAGAAGGGGATTCTGAAGGACGAAGAGGAAAGCATGCAAGGGCAGAAACTGCTGTCTGTGTTACGAGTAGTAAGTGGAGAGAAACCAGGAGAGGGGATTGGCAGAACGAAATGCTTTTGCAGTCTTGACTCACCCAGGCCACCATTCCTTAGGATTAATTCAAAATGAGACTGGGATTCCTAAGCACAGTGAGAAAATGACTGCTTTCATTTCTGCTGCCAAAGTGGAAAGCCAAGATGGCTTTGTGCGTTTAAAGCACTTCCTCTTGTAGCAGTGGGTCAGTGTGTGTGTTGCTCAGGGATCACAGGCAGGATCTCAGAACTGGTTTTTGTTAAGGTTTGGCTAGAAGTGCATAAAAAGTTCTGTTTCCGAAAAAGTTGAAAACCAACCAACAAACAAGCAAAAACCTGGTCTTTGCTGTTTTTGTAAATAAAGTCTTAGTGGAAAATGACCTGCTCAGCCATTTACAGGAATCTCTGGCTGCTCTTGTGTTACTGTAGTCTGATGGACTGTGGTGCGGGACACACCCTGCAAAGCCTGAGATGTTCGCTCCCTAGCCCTCTGCAGAGACTGCGGGCGCGCCGGCTCCAGAAGGAAACAGGGCCCTCTCCAAGATTCCGTGGGGATCCCTCAGCGATGGGGCCATTCGCGCACGCGGCGGGCAAAGGGGAGCCGTGTAGGAGGGTGGGGCATGCGACCCAGGAGCGGGAAGCAGGCCCGCTTGGGGGAGCAGCAGAAGCAGGGGAGAGGAGCCTGGGAAGGGAGAACGTGCCTGCCGACAAGAGCTACAGATGCGAGGCCTTGCGCGGTTCTTGGTGCCGCAAACGGACATCCGGGTCCAGCAGGACTCAGCTTCTGGCGAGGGCGGCCTTCCCACTTTGCAGGTGACTGCTTCTTTCACGTGGCTTTTCCCTTAGCAGGTGCGGGTGCGGGTGTGTGTGTGTGTGTGTGTGTGTGTGTGTGTGTGTGTGGTGTTCTGCTTTTCTTATAAGCCCCGCAATCATATTGGACGACTGCGCTGTCCTCACGGACTCACTGAATGTTAATTGTTTCCTCACTGGAAACGCTACCCAGAGGTGAGGATTTCCACACAAATTTCAAGCAGACACACACCTTCCGTTTAGGACGTCGCTCCCCTGATAGCTCCCCTCAGGAGCCAGCTGGAATCCAGAGGACAGGAAGCCCACTCTGGCTTCTGGCTGCCCAGTGGGGAAGAGGTCAATGGAACATGGAAGGAAGAGGAGGAGGTCCCGGGAGGCGAACAGAACAATGCAGATTCTTTGTGTGGTTCTGGGATCAAGGCAAAACAGCAGTATTTAATTTGTTTTTGGGTGTGGAACTAATGAAAAAAAATGAGAGAGAGAGAGAGGGGAGGAAGGGAGGGAGTGAGACAGGCAGAGAACATATGTCAAAAGGAAAATAACAATGTGCTTTGTTTCAAAACTTTCAGTGATGGCTTCCCAATTCTTATTTAGTGAAACTACATCTGGAGGCTGCAAGCTTAATTTTCTCATAAAATGCAGAGAACTAAAAATAGCCTTTGGAATCTAGTCTGTTGGTAAGCTAAGGGCTCCTGCACTTGACTTGCAATTAAGATAAACTGTCTCCAAGTTAATTATAGGTCCATGAACTGAACAGCTAGACTCTCAGTTTTCCAGAACATTTATTACATGCCTGGGAAAAAGCGTACGCTAAACTCTGCAGGATAGAGGGGTCTGTAGAAGATGTTTTATAAAGCAGGTACCCAAATACCTCCAGTGGGAACACGCAGGTGGACTGTAGCCCACCCTTTTGACTGGAATGACCAGGAGAGGTTTGCATGCGAAGGGCTTGACATAAGCGCCTTGTTTTTTCAAGAACAATAGCTTTCCGTCCCCAGGCAGGTGGCCATGCAGTCTTCCGGCAGTTACTACTTGCTTCCACTAGATGGCAGGCACGACCTGGAAAGAGTCTGCAGAAGGCTGTAGGCTCAGCCTCAGGTGGCTTAGGAGAGGGTGAGGGCGGTACTGGAATTCAACCATAGCAATTGCAGTCCCTGTAGCAAATGCGTCAGATCAGAGGGCAGCCAAGTGGAACGGGAGGGGCAGTCAGGGAAGTTTAGGTAAGAACCTGTAAACCAGAAGGATGAACTAACAGGCTTGGGGCCTGGAGAATGACACAGAGGTCAGGTGAAAAAGGCTGCCGGCTAGGAGAGCAAGCAGGCCGTCCAGGATGCAAGAAGAAGGAGAACGGAGGAGCAGGTGGGCCCAGACCCCAGCGCGGGTTCCTGGTCATGTAGAATATATATGTTGTTAAATCTTTAAAACATCTCTGAGATAATCCAGCGCAGTCCAGTTCCTTGCAGATCGCTCTGGCTTACCCAGGGTACTTGTGTGTCCCCTGGGAGAGCTGGATGTTGTCTTTCTTTCTTTCTTTTTTTTAAGGTGGAATGGGGGATTGAACTCAGGCCCTTGTGCTTGCCAGGAAAGTGCTTATTCCACTGAGACATCTCCCTGGCCCCCTTCTGGTGGTGTTTTAAAATTTCTTCTTTCTTCTTCTTCTTCTTCTTCTTCTTCTTCTTCTTCTTCTTCTTCTTCTTCTTCTTCTTCTTCTTCTTCTTCTTCTTCTTCTTCTTCTTCTTCTTCCTTTTCTTCTTCTTCTTCCTCCTCCTCCTCCTCCTCTTCCTCCTCCTCCTCTTCTTCCTCTTCCTCCTCTTCCTCTTCTTCCTCTTCTTCTTCTGCTGCTGCTGCTTTTGCTTCTGCTTTTTCCTCCTCTTCCTCTACCCCTTGCCCTTCCCCTTCTCCTCCTCCTTTTCCTCCTCCTTTCTTCTTCCTTCTCCTCCTTCTTTGACATTTTAACACATTCCATAGATATTTGTTACCAAATACAAACTAAAATCAAAATAGCTCAAAGAACAGGCTATTAAAACAGAAACAATTTGTTGGAATATACAACAGGCTAAAAATTGGAGAAATATGCATAGTTGAGAGACTTTTAAAATAACAAAAATCACAATTACATAAGAAATAACATTAATGATCAATAAATAGGGCTGCATTAATTTAAAAAGCCTTTGCATAGCAAGAAAAATAATCTGTAGAATAAACAATAAAATGAAAGAAAATTCAACTGTTCCTCTAAGGGTAGACTATTATTTCAAATATACAAATAACTCAAAAAATTTAGAACCCTCCAAAGCAAAAGTTCCAGTCAAAAAGATGAGCAACTGAAATGAGTAGACAGCATGAAAGAAAGGATAGGTATCTGGTAACCACATTAACAGTCTTCAGTATCTTTGTAAAAAAAACACAAATGAAATAAACCTTAAAATTGTAAAATTTCATCTTACACTAAAAGGAACAGCTACCGTTAAAAAAATCAAATAATATCAAATGCTAGTGAGGCAGCAAGGGAAAAGGAAATTTCTATATTGCAGTTGGAAATCTAAATTAACTGCTGCAAAAAGCAATATAAAGATTCATCAAAATAAAATTAAATATTCCATTTGACTCAGTAGTCTCCCTTTGTAGGTGTATTCCCGTAAGAGTTAAAGACATCCCACAAATTCTGATAAGTTATGCTTGAATTTTCGTTGAATTGTAGATATTGTTTTAATTTCTTGTTTAATTTCATCTGAAACCCGTTGGTTGCTGAGGAGAATGTTGCTTAATTTCCATGTGTTTATGTTTTTTTTTGTGGCTTCTTTTCTCATTTATTTCCAGTTTCATTGCCATGTGGTCAGATAATATGCAGGAGATAATTTCTATTTTTGGGCATATACTTAAACATGACCTATGGACCAGTGTGTGGTCTATACTAGAAAATGACCTATGTGCAGCTGAAAAGAAGGTAGATTCGCATGTGGTTGGGGGAATGCTCTGTGTATTTCCCCTAAGTCCATTTGTTCAAAGGTCTGGCTCAGTTCTACTTCTTTGCTCATTTCTTGTCTGCTTGGTCTATCTTTTTTGGGATAAGGGCGTGTTAAGGTCTCCTGTGAAGACTGTGGTCTTGGATATTAGATTTTTCATGTCTATTAAGATCTGTCTCACACAGTTGGGTGCTCCCGTGTTTGGTGCATACATGTTTATGAGTGTCACCTCTTCCTCTTGTATTGTTCCCCTAACCAGTATGCAGTGACCTTCTTTATTTCATTTGATCCTTCTTGGTTTGAAATTCAAATTGTCTGCAAACAGCATTGCTACTCTTGCTACTTTCTGAGGTCCTGGGTTATGTAGTATTGTTTTCTATCCTTTGACTTTCAGCTATGAATTTCTTTGCGAGTTAAATGTGTTTCTTGTATACAGCATATTGTTGGGTTTTGTTTCTGAGTCCACTGTGCCAGTCTATCTCTGTTAATTGGTGAAGTGAATCCATTTACATTGAAGGCTATAACTGAGATGTATTGACTTATATTTGATATGTTATTATCCTGCTGTTGGTTACCTATTGTTCTCATGTGCTTAATTGTTTGCCCTATTTGGTGGGTTGTTTCCATTCTTATTCTTGGATTTGTGGCCATTTTGATTCTTCTCTAGAATATCTAGTAGTTTCTGTAGGGTTGGCTTTTTCATCATGAAATTCTTTAGTTGTTCTTTGTCATGGAAGTATTTTACTTCTCCATTATACTTGAGGACAGTTTTGCAGGGTATAGCAGTCTGGGCTGGAATTTGTTTTCATAGAGGATTTGAAGTATTTTGCTGCGTGCTCTTCTTGCCTTCATGATTTGTGAAATCTGCCATTATTCTGGTGGGTTTTCCTTTAAATGTGATTGGTTTCTTTTCTCTAGTGGCTTTTAGTATACTATTCTTGTGTTAAATTTCTTGGATTTTCATTACTGTATGCCTGGGTGTGTTTTTAATTGAGTTGATATTATCTGGAGTTTTATATGCTTCAGTTACCTCAATGTCATGTTGTTTCCTTATATTTGGGAAGTCTTCTGCTATTACTTCTGCCCATATTCTTTATATATTATTTGTATTGACTCCTTCTTTCTCACTGATGCCTATTAATCTCACATCGTTCATCTTTGCATCATCTTGTAGATGTTGAACTATTTTTTCCTGAATCCTAGTTGTTTTTAAGAGATCTTTTCTTACTTTTTCACTAGATGCAGTGATGTCTTCAAGGTCTGAAAGCCTATCTTCACTTTCATTCAAATGGCTTTGCCAGCTTATGATTGAGATTTTAATGTCCTATATATCCTCTGAATCTGCTTCATTTATTTTATTTCTTTCCGATATTGTTCATTCAAGGATTCCATCATTTTTTTATTCTCCTTTATTTTTTATCAGTGTCTTCAAAAGTATTTAGTACTTCTTTCATTATAGTTATCATTTCCTTTTTTACTTTAGAAAGTATTTCTGATCTGAATTCCTTTATACCTTTCTGCAGTTGTTTCTTTCCTTCAGATGCTATTATTTCAGAGTTTTCGGTTATGTGACCTCCAAATTCTTCTATGCTAGTGTCCCCTGCATTTGTTCTGTGTGGGCTCTGAGCCTGAGCTTGCATTTTGCTCCTTCTCTTTGTCATGTTATACAGCACCGTCTTCTGACCTTCGGTGCTGAGCTTTGGTGCAGTTACTACCTTAGTGCTGTCATAGATCTGGGGTCTAGCAGTGTGTCTCAGCTTACCAGATCTGGATCTACTGAGTTTGAACTCATCCAGCTGAGCCTGGCTTGGGTCTGGCTCCTGTGCTCAGCTTCTTCCCACTGTAGCCGTAGAAGTAAACTTGCTGTGTTCCACTGTCAAGGTCTTCTGCTCCTGGATTAGCTGCCTGGTTTCGTCTGTAGCCTCTCTGCCTGGAGATCTACTGCAGCATTCCACACCAGGCCTTTCTGCTGGGGGAAGTTCGAGTGGGCAGCGGGTGCCACATATCAGTCCTGTCCAGTGCGTCCCGCTGTCTGGTGGGAAGGTTCTGGTGGGTGTCAGGTGCCACACACAGGGCTGGTCTGGTGTGTTGCACTGTCTCTGTTGTGTTCCTCTTGACAGGACACATAGTACCTGCCCCAGTCATGCTGTCATGTCTGCCCTCATGCCCTGAGCCCATTCAAACCCTTTCCCATTCATGGTCATTTTGACTTTGGGAAAAGAGCCAGAGGTTGTTTCGTGCCCCAACCTGGTGTAGAAGATGGATGAGGACACTATTTTTTTTAAACAGAAATTGCTACACATATTTTATAGATTCAGGACATCAACAAAGCCAGGAAAAGACACTCATGAAAGAGGTCTTCCAGAACTTCTTCAGGAACTGTAAGAATGATGGGAGAAGTGTATTTTAATGAGGAGGTTATTTCAAAGGGGATTTATGGTAAGGTGTTTTATACTGTAATAATTTTTTTGCTTAAACACAATGAATTTTTTTTTTGATCAGCCTTTGTATGGTCTCTAAAGTGGGCTCTTCTTGCGTACAAGGATAAAGAACACGAACATAGGTATTCTGACACAGTATTTCAGGGAATTTGACATTGTACCATACTGTGAGTAAGAGTTTGATGCATCTGCTGCTAAACGTGATGCTAAAAGTATGTTTAGTCTTCCAAAAATATTTTTGTCTTTGCTTTTTTGCCCTTGTGGTGCCGAGAATTGAACCCAGGGTCTTCATATTGAACCACATTTCCCAGTCCTTTAAAGTCTTTTTAAATTTTGGGACAGTGTCTCAATAAATCACTAATGTCCCAAGGCCAGCCTGAACCTGCAATTGTCCTGCCTCATCCTCCCAGAGTGCTGAGCCTACAGGTGTGCGCCGCTGTACTCACAGGGCTTCGTCCTATGTCGTTGCTGCATCCCGCTGCGGCTTTCTCCTTCCGCTCCCAACATTTGCCACCGCTGCCTCCTCAGAGCTTCATCCTGGCCGCTTTCAGTGCACTCTGCTCTTTCTTTTCTCCAGCACTTTATATTCCCTGCCTCGTGCTTTGCTGCAGGACTGCCACACGCTTCCAACACTCTCCTCTGAACATGAGGGTCGCTGTCTTCACATCACATCCCTTCTGAGAACAGACCTGCCATAGTGGATGAATCTGGGACCCTGACATGGGGGCGGGGGGGCTGGGAGGGCCGAGTCCTGGTGATAGGTGCGCTCCTGTGGCTGCATGCGGCCAGGGCGGCCTCTGCTGCCAGCTGCTGCGGGAGCTGCCAAACCTCAGCTTTTCTTTGCTTTCCTGGTTAAACATTCCTTTGGGGAGGTTTGAAAGGAGGAGAGGGGTACAGGGTTACCTCCCTGAAAGTCACAAAGGGAGTGTTTGGGGAGCAGCAGTGCTCAGTATTATAGAGGCAGATGCTGGTCATTTGCTTTTACAATCCTACTTAATTACCATGGGGGATATTTCTAATGGTGTCTAAAAGAAAAATGAAAGTTCAATCTTGGGAAAAGTCTGCTGACAAGTTAGTGATAGAATGGCAGAAAAGACGCGCCTCTAAGACCGCAAAACAGTCCGCTCAGCCCCGCTGATTCTAATTTTGTGGCGACTCCCACAGGAAGTGGCAATTACTTTTGCATCATCAAGTTGCTTAAGCAAAGCCATTCGTTGCTGACAGAGGCTCAGGGTTGTGGAAGTGCAGCGTCACCTAGCCACACCCTTGGCCCGTGCCAGCTATAGAGACCACTGCCTGCTCAGGGCATGTCCCAGAGAGTCCCTTCCAACAGCCTGTTCCGGTCCTCTTCACTGGCTGCGTATAATTGCTTTTCCTTGGACACATTTGGTTTGTTTTATTATTTATTATGTCATTTGACAAACATGTGATGACTTTCAAATGAATTTATAAATTGACAATTTCTCTTATTGAGCAAAAGCTTAGAAGGTCCACTGAGTTTAGGAAAAGGAGGTGCAGAGTCCTGGTTGTAGGCAGAACACCTCTGTATTAGCTGGACAAAAGTGGACAATTCGCCTAATTAGTCAAGCCCTGGTTTATGCAATTGCAAAATGAAGATGTAGTCTACTGGCTTGGCATCCTACAGGTTGACAATGATAAGAGGGATGAATTTGTGTGAAAGCGCTTTTCTGAATGGTAAAGTGCTCCGTAATTGTGAAGACACTGTAAGGGATCCCATGAGCTATGCTGGATGACACCATGGTATATTTCTCTTTTAGCTTTTGTGATTTTAAATTAGTTTTAGAACACCTGAGTGGATGTACACACTTGTGATTCCAGCATTCAGGAGGCTGAGGCAGGAGGTCTCCTGGAGTTTCATGCCATCCTGGGCTACACAGTGAGTTCAAGGCCAGCCTGAAGTGCACAGTGAGACCCTGCAACATCACCATCATCATCAATAACAACAAAATGTAAGAATGGGATTTTTCAACAGAGCAAAATTGTCCATTTGGGTTTCAAAAGCAGCAGCTGGACAGGTCTGTTATGCCCAAGAGGCCACGGTGAGGCCAGGAAGCTCCTGACCTGTCTGTCCCTCTGTGGGCAGAACCAGGGCGGAGGGCTCTGCACCTGTTTGAAGCTCTGTGAGCCCAGCCAGGTTTGGGTCTGGGACCTAATCTTGGCACTGGGATGCATGTGTCAGGTCTTTTAAAGTTATCAACTATGTTGTGATTGGCATACTAATCATACATGTCCCTGAGGCTTGGTGTGCGCTCGTGACTCACACGGGCTTCAAGAGGCTTAGTCCTTGCCATTTTGAAACCTGACATAGTTCTCAGATGGGTGATTTTCTTAAAAAAACATAATCTTTGTATTTGCCTTAAGCATTGACACAAATTAGCCATCAAGATTTATAAGATGAAGTAGACATGCAAGACCCACCCTGTTGATTGTTGACTGGTGTTTGGTTTATTTTGTACTTTTCTGAGAGAAAATGGTATTTATGGCTGCAGTCACATAGGGCAAGGACTTACTTCTCAAAAGGATCCATGGCACTTACAGATTTTGTTTTTTTAGCAGAGAGAGTGGGAACAGCAAAGAAAAGATAATCTTTTTCATCTACAGAAGTTCCCGGGTTGCACAGCTAGCATTGCGCTGAGTTCCCAAAAGTGAGAATGTCCAGGGTTAGGTGTCGGATTATTATTATTCTTGTTTTTGGTGGTGGCCCTAGGGATTGAACCTAGGGCCTACTAAATGCTAAACTCACATTTTATCACACTCCCAGACCTTGATTCTGGGCTTGGGGATGGGGTGGGAAAGCAGAGTGCTCCAGAGAAGCAGAATCAGTAGTATGCGTGTGTGTGTGTGTGTGTGTGTGTGTGTGTGTGTGTGTGTGTGTGTGCTGAGCTTTAAGGCATCACTTCACATGACTGGGGAGGTATAGTGGGACAACCTGGATCAATATCTAGTGGGTTTATGCAGCAGGTTATGAATGTCTATAACAAGCTTAGGAGGAGTTGTTTAAGAAAGTGCTGAGCCGTGCTCTGAGGCTCACTTTCCTCATGTTATTTGTGCCCCTCGACATTTAATTGCCACTGTCACTGCGTCAGGAGGTAGGGCCTTCAGGGGCAGAAGGAACTCACGTCATTTTCTCCGCATTGGGTTCCTTAGGAAAACTGGCTTAGTGCTTGCCCATTTTCTCACATCTTGTCCTTCTCCCATGAGATTACCCAACAAACGCTCTCTGCAGATGTGGACTCCTGACCTTCTCAGCTCCCAGAAGTACAGAGATAAATCTACCATTTAGCAATTAAATTATACAGTCTGTGGAATCTTGTGATAGCTTCACAAGACAGACCGTGCAGGCTGACCTTTCCACCGAGTTGCAGAGAGGGCACTGTGCTGCTCTTCTTCTGCCAACCCTTGGAGGCACCACTGTCTGTCGAAGGTGCTGAGGTGAGCCACTGAGGTGGGGCTCACGCATCGTTGCCCTGGCTGACCACACAGGGCGAACTTCACACACAAATCACTTGCAGTCCCTGTGCTAACAGGAACCCAGAAGACTTTGCTCTTGGGAGAATCCAGTGAGCTGATAACCCTGCAGGGGAACATGCTGCGACTAGAAGGGTCCTTGAGATCACTTCATTAAATATTTCCGAAGCTGAAAAGACATGTTTGAGAAAATGATGTGGAACTGATGCGACAGTTCTGCTCCTAACACTTGTGGGGCCCACATACCCTGTGTCTGAATGTTGTCTCCTCAGAAATGAAGCTGACAACCTTTTGAAGAAAACCTTTAAGCAGTTTTCTTCTGCTGGGAGACCTGGGATCTATGCTATCTGAGGAGGCACGTGACTGAACCTGTCCCATGCCTGACACCCTCCTTCTCCACCCTCCGCTCCATCTCCCACCTGCAAGGGGCTGGGTGTGAGTGTGGCCACTCAGGCAGGGAATTTGAAACTTGTTTTGGATGTTAGATGAAGCCTGGAGCCATTAGCTCTGGGTAAGAAAAAAAAAATAGTGCTTGCTTTTTGCCAAAACTGGTGGAAGCAGGCAGATTGCCATCAAAGAAGGAGCCAGCCAGCTTCCAATTTCATCATGAGATTGAGAGGGGAAATATATTTGGAAAGCAAAATAGATTTCATTCAGAAATAATTGAATTCCCTTCTTGAATGATTGATACAAACTGACCACAGGATATTCAGCCAGAAGAATAAGTGTCTGAGCGAGATCAAACTAATCAGCAGCAATATTTCTTTTTAAAAGTAATAACCATGGAGGTCTAAATATCAATGGTACATTCAACACGGACCCATCTAGAACACGAATTTTGGAGTCACATTTGCCTAAGAATTTGTGAGAAATCCTCATCCCAGAGAGGGGGGGCGACTAAAAATTCCCTGGGGATGGACAAAAAGGAGCAGACAGTCCTCAGAGCCTTCCTGGCACACAGCAGTGTCTGGAGGAGGCAGTGACGTACATGTTCCCAATGTCTTCACTTTTTCTTTTCTTTTTCTTCTTTGAGACAGGCTTTTGCTATGCAGTTCAGGCTGGCCTTGAGCTCACTTTGTAGCCCAGGCTGGTCTTGAACTCACAATGATCCTCTGCTTCAGCCTCCTGAGTGCTGGGATTACAGGAGTGCACCACCATGCCTATCTTTTGCTCTCTAATAATTTGCTTGAGCAATTTCTCACAGTCTTCCTTGAAGCTCTCTCTCCCTCTCCCCCCCTCTCCCCCTCTCTCCTTCCCTCCTCCCTTCTCTCTCTCTTTCTCTCTCTCTCTCATACACACACACACAATTGATTTAGAATACCACATAATGGCACAAATTTTAGACATCATGATTTCTGCTAGCACATGTATATTTTTCCTCATGACTTCTTTGTGAATATGCTCACCTGGAAGTCCACAAGAAGCCCTGATGCTGCACATTGTGAAATGCCACATACGCTTTGTCGCATGCGATCCTTATAGTTCTGAATTTCCACGAGACAAAAAGTAGAACATGTGAACGCCTTGCCTCGTTTTGTCCTTCCCTATTATCATTCCAAGGTTTGCTTGAAGAAACAGAATTTTAGCTCTGTTGATCAACTGACAGCTATTGTTGGACTGTGGCCCCTATCCTGGTGTGATTTGGTGTCAGACTCTCTCTCCCTTTGTCTCTCTCTTTCTTTCTCTTTCTCACTATGCAGTTCAGCAGTTCATGATGGTTTTCAGTTCAGTATGTAGCCCAAGCTGGCTTCAGACTCACAGAGATTCTCCAGCCTCAGCCTCCCGAATGCAGTGATTACAGGTAGGTGCCACCATGCTTAGCTTAAAGAGTGAAGAATTTTAAGGGAAGCTTTTAGGATGTTTGACAATCGACCCTTCATATTCTGCAGATTCTGCAACCACAGATGCTACCAACCTCAGATAAAAATATTAAAATGCCAGCTGCCTCTGTGGAGAGTCTGTATGTTTTCCCTTTGCGGTTACTCTGCACAATGCGACATAACAGCGATTCACACGGCATGTCCATTGTGCCAGGCTTTGTAAGCAATCTAAAGATGACTCAGAGCACACAGGATAGGAGGGTCCCCAGGCTGGGGGATCCAGGGCAATCAGGAGTCAGGGCCCAGGATACCAGAGGACACCTATACATGTCTTGTGGTTAGCAGCACACAGAGGACCTGGCATTTGGTTTATGCCTGAAATAATCCAAATCTAGGACTTGCAATAATGAGCTTGAGCAATAAAAAGAAAGAAAGAAGGGTTACATTAAACAGTGTACAGAGGAATCAAAATTGTTCCTATGGGCCAGAGAGGACTGCTGCAGGGGTAAAAGGCCCAGACCAAGTCCTACTGCTGGAGGCCAGAGGCTCAGGTGTCCAAAGAGCCACTAGGGCAAAGCTTGCCTAAAGCGCCCTGAGAGGACCACTTGCCACAGTGGTCCTCCACTGACACTGCATTAGTCACGCCAATCTCTTGGCTCCAAACTAGCAGCCAAGGTGGCTGAGCTGATGGCCTCCTTGGAGACAGAGGGAACTTGCCGGACACCCCAACAGGGGCTTCACCTGTGGTCGGTGAAACCCGTCAGCTCCAGGAGCTCAGCTACCATCAGTTTCCCCAGGCAGCTGAGCTGCACAGCAGTCACACAGCTACCTGCCATCATCTGGAGTTTTAATGTTTGTGCTTTTGGTAGCAATCAAGATTCACCATGGTTGTGGAAGACAGCACTCTCGGCTGGGGCTCCCCAACTTCAAAGCTGGAGACTGAGTGGGAACGGAGCAGAACCGACAAGGAACAGAGCAGCAGGCCAGAGCTGCCTGTGTTCTTCAGGCACTAGTGTCCACCCAGAACCCAGAGCGAAGCTGCGCTTGCACTTTCACACAGTTTCTCTCCTACAGGGCAGTTTTCCACTGGAATCAGCACAAAGCGAAGCTACAGAAGCAGAAGCAGCAATAGGCAGAGATCAGGGAGGCAGAGACTTCACAGAGGCTTCTCTAGCATGCTGCTCTCCACTGGCTGCCAGCTCACAGCTGAGCCTTCCATAACCAGGGTCACACCCATCAGTCATCTCCGGCAGCTCAGCTACCATCAGCTTCCCCAGGCAGCTGGGCTGCACACAAAACCTGTGTTTGTCCAGCTTCACCCCAGGAGGTGGTCTCCTCTCTCACCCTGGGACTGCATGGAGCCAACGAGTTTCACCCTGGTCATGGAAGGTTCAGCTGTGACCTGGAGGCCAGGGGAGAACAGCACATTTGAAGAAGCCTCTGTGAAGTTGTGTGGCTTTTTTATTTTTTATATTTTATTTTTTTTTTGTCTTTTCGAGACAGAGTCTTACTATGCAGTTCAAGCTGGCCTTAAGCTCACTTTGTAGCTCAGGCTGGTCTAAAACTCACAGCAATCCTTCTGCCTCAGCCTCCCAAGTGCGGGGATTACAGGCATGCACCACCATGCCTGGCACATTTTTTTTTTTTTTTAAAGAGACCTCAGAGATCCGCTTGAGTTTAATCAAAATATTCTGTTTCAGATGCCCCAAGTTACTCATCACAGATCAGCTGTGTGAGTCCCATTGGTTGGGGTCACCACACACCCACAGAGGCCCACTGCAGGGTGCGAGGGCTCCTCCCATGGCTGCACAGTGTCTTCCTTCAGTATGAGCCTGCTCCTGCTCCGGGATCATGAAGCTCTCCCTCAGCAGGGATTGGGTGCCCACTCCTGACAGCCCTTGGAGTCCTGTTTTCCTCCAAACACCTTGTGGCCATTGGCAGTTGGCTAGGCTGCCTTGCCCTGTCGGCTTCTGCTGGGGTCTGTATGGATCAGAACTCCCTGCCTTGGGTCCTTGCAGATAACCTGAAACATGTGTAGCCAGCCAGCTTTCCACATGGGGATCCAGCTGTCTTCTACAATAGTACTTTGTTTGCCTTGAGTCCTCAAATTCCTAATGAGACTGTGTTGAAAACCCCAGAGAGAGAGACACTCATGCAGGAGGAGGAGGAACATGCATGAATATGAAATCCCCAAGATGGGGTCTTGGGGCCCTGGATAATTCTTAAAACATGTAGACAATGACTCCAAATACTTTGGCCTGGGCTCTGAGGCTCACCTCTCTGGCAAGCTGCCCCCCCCCCCAGTGCCAGCATGGTGTGTCCGTTGGTCACTGTCCTTTGAAGACCTATGTGTCCCATCAGGACCACTAGGGCAAAGCTGGGGTGAAGCTGGACAAGCGCGTTGGAAGGCTGTCCTGGTTCCACCCTCTTCTCAGCTGCAACCAGATTCTCCAAGGTCTCACACACAGGTGGCTTTAGCATCTCCATGCTCAGCCATGTCTCCCTTTTCTGCCTGTAATGAACACTTGCACAGATCCAGGCCAGGCCAGCATGTGCTCTGTGTCCCCATAACTTGTCTGTCTTGGAAACCCACTTTTTTTTCTGAAGAGCAGTGACAGGAAAGAGGGAGAAGGGCAGGGACAAGTGTGTGCTGTCTCCTGTGGCTATTGCTTCTCTACCCAGCTGTCAGAGCCCTCCACGTGCAGGCAGGTTTCTAAAAGCCGGGTCTCTGTTGGCACCAAAGTGAGTTCTTTGTTGGGCTGCTTAGGGTTTCCATGATTCGGTTGTTTGACCTTGGAGGGCTGGGACTTGGGGCCACTGGTCTCCTCACAAGGCCTTGCTGCTTCCTGAGCCTGAGGTGGTCTCATTTGTCACTTTGCCCCTGGGTGCACTCAGGCCAGGCCATTGGATGGGTGGTCTGCAGTGGTCCCTGGGCCACCTTGATGGGCTGCTTGCCGTGGTGAGAGGAGGCTTCTTCCTCTTCCTGCCTTTTCTTCTTCCCCGTTTTCCTGCTTAGGTCAATATAGAGCATCCAAGAACTCCGCTGGACTGGGGAAGGTAGGAGGGAGGGTCAGCCACGCCTTGCAGGCACCCTCAGCCCCATGAGCTGTCTTCTCTGGTTTCCTACAGGGGTAGGAGCCCCACTCCCTCCCTCCTGCTGTAACTGATCTTGGACCATCCCCATGCTTACCCTTTTCCCTGATCTCTGGCTTCCCTTCCTCAGCTGAAGGGTGGACCTGAGGTTGGATTTCAGTCACAAAACCCTTGCTAAACCTTGGGAGGCTCTAACCACAATTGTGTGCATTCTGTGACGTTGAGGGCATTGAGCCCTTGCCTCGCATGTGTGGGGCCCTGGGTTCCTTAGTGCACTGTGCGTGTGTGCGTGCACGTGTATGCGTGTGTGTGTGTGTGTGTGTATGTGTGTGTGTGTGCAAGCACGTGCGTGTGGGCTGGAGCGTGTTCTCTACCTTGAGTCTAGCCGCAGTTCAGGAGCCGTGAGAAGTCTCCTAGCTCCCAGCTACACCGTCGCTGCTTCCAGACGCCAGGTGGAGGGGCTGTGCGAGCTGCAGGGCGTGAGCTGAGGGTGTGAGCTCACGTCCCGAGGTCTCTGGAAGGGGCCTTCGAGGAGCAGCGACTTGTACCCGGGCTCGCTGGGCAGGGACTTCTCGTACGGGCCCCTTGCACCTCTGCAGGCCTTACCGCAGCGTTGGGGAGCTGCTGCCTTGAGAAAGATAAAGAAATAGATACTGTTGTGGTCACTTTTCTCTCTTTGCTGGGACTAACTACCTTGAAGCGTGAAGTGAACGACGACGGGAAGGGCTCTGTGGCTCACAGCGGGCTGCGAAGGCGGCAGGAGACCACAGAAGCAAGGAGAGCAGAAAGGGAGAGGCGGGCGCTCTCCTCCCTTGTGCTGTAAGCAGCCCCCCTCCCGCCCCACGAGCAGCACTCACGCCACCTCCTGCCCTCCTTCAGGATGCCTACAACCTGCCAGGTGGTTTAATTAAACCTCTAAACGTTTCAAACTGACACATGTATCAACCATTGCAGTCACGCAGCACGATGCTTAGGGAGATTAGAACCCCCAGGAGGAGCCAGGTCCGCTAGGTTCCCACCTCAGATCTGCGTCCGTGGGACTCTGACCCGGCTCATGCACGCCACCGGGAAGGTTGCCTGGTGCAGTCCCTTGGGGACGTGAAGCCGGATGGACATGGCAGAGTTGGGGGAGCCCCGTCCCCTTCTTTTCCATTACTCCCTGAGAATTCCTATCTGCCACGTGAAGATTACACCACTTCTGGAAAGACAAGTCTTGGTTTAGCGATGACGATGAAGACCCCAGAAGAAAATGATGTAAGAAAAAATTTCTTGCTAGTATTTGTAAAGTTCATATGACCTTAAAAATAAAAGGAAAATTTGTCATTTCTGAATTAACCCTACAGTGAACCTTATGTTTTTCATAAGATGGTTTATCAGTTAATTTCTTTTAGAAAGCAGGGTTAACCATTCACACTAGGCTGAAAAAGAGGCTATTATTTCTTAAGCCTCCTACATACCTTTGATTATGTTGTTTTCTTTAAGCCTGGGCTGTTTTTGTTGGACCTTTGCTTCTTAGAATTAAAATTTGGCCACCAGATCACTTGCTTGTTGTTTTTTGGAGTGGGACATTTGAAATTTGTTTTTCTAGTTATTTTGAAATTTAAAATACATTGTTATTGATTATGGTCATCCTATTGGGTAATAGGTGTCAGAACTTACTCCTTCTGCCTTTTTGAAACTTTGTATTCTAACAACTTCTATTTTCCCTCTTTCCACGTTGAACTTCTTGCAACTGTCATTCTGCTGCCCACTTTGGTGTTGAATGCTTACCTCCTGCACGTAGGTCACAGGTCACGCAGGCAGTGCACCACACGTGCTTTCTGTGCTCGGCTCCTTCCATGTAACACGATGTCCTCTGTGTATAGCTATGTTGCTGCAAAAGTAGACCACTTTCCTTGTAAAAGATGCATAATGCTCTGTGATGCATGCAGAATAGTGAAATTAGATCCTCATATCCCACTGTGTACCAAAATCAACTTAAAATGGTCCAAGAGTCAAATATAAGAGCAGAAACTATGACGTTACTGCAAGAAAACATGCAAAAAAAGCTCCTTGACATTGATCTAGACAATGATAATTGTTTGCATGAGAATGAGAACCAAGGGAAAAATGGCTAGATGGGTTTACATCAATTTAAAAAGTTTCTCTATAGAAAAAGACACAGTTGACAAGGTGAAGAGACAGTCCACGAGGGAAGAAAGCATTTACAAGCCATTCAGCTAGTATGGGGTTAAAAACCGAAATACATAAGGAACTGTGACAGTTCAGTAGCTGAATAAAGATTAAAAATGAGAAGAAGCCTGAATAGACATTTCTCAAAAACAGAACTTACAAATGGCCAACAGATTCTTAAAAGAATGCTCATCTATATCGATCATCAGAGAAATGCGTGTTTAAACCACAAGAAAAGGCCAGGCGTGGTGGCGCATGCCTGTAATCCCAGTGCTCGGGAGGCTGAGGCAGGAGGATTGTTGTGAGTTCGAGACCAGCCTGAGCTACTAAGTGAGCTTAAGGCCAGCCTGAACTGCATCATGAGACTCTGTCTCAAAAATAAAAAAAAAAACAAAAAACAAAACACAAGACATCGCCTCACATCATCTGCTATAATGACCACTGTCGATAAAATGGAGACAGAAGGAGTAAGGTAAAAGATGAAGTTTGTGCAAAGGGAAGGAACCTGCTCGAAAGGACAGGATTACTGAGATAAGCAGAGGAACGGGGAGGGAGAGAAGCGATGTAGCAGTGATGCATGTAAGCAGGCTGCTTTGGATGATTGTTCTGCGGATTTCTGCGGTCTGCGGAGATGTTCATTTAATGTTAATGCTTAATTTTCTGGGGTCGTCTTTTTCAGTTTTTATTTTTCTTTTTAATTACTTATAATTGCTTTTTGTTTTTCTTTCTTCCAGTTTTGCATGAATATACCTGGTAATATGAACAACTAATTTGAAGAGAATTATATAAAACACAGTAAATACTTTCAAATTCATATTATTTTGTTTAGTGAAACTGAATCATTTGTAACTTCTTCTGTTTTAATACTATTTTTACTCTCTTTAAAAAACAAATTTTTTCAAAAGTTGAAGTTTTCATGAACATGTAGAGAAAAGGAAATCCTCACACTACTGTTGGGATTGTAAATTTGTGTACTATTTTGTGAGACAATGTGGATATTTCTCAATATATTAAAAATAGATCTAACATGAGATTCAGTTATCCCACTGTGATAATCAAAATAATTGAAACCAGGGCCCAGGGATATAGCTCAGTGATACAGGACGTGTCTGGCAAGCACAAGGTTCTGAGTTTGATTCCCAGTACCAGCAAAATAACCCCCCCAAATCCCCCCCAAAGAACTGAAACTATGTCAAAGTGTTTTCTGCCTACCCCTATTTTTACTATTATAGCATGAATAACAGTAGCTCTGTTTTATATGGATTTAAAGGCAGGCCAGTGGCAGTAGTATGGGATCAAAAAGTACACAAACTGACCGTAAAGAAGTGAGCCACTTCCTCTGACAGTGAGCCTTTGCTGACAGGGACAGGAGGTGGAAAGCAGGGTGCATAGCGCCTGGAGGTGACAGAGGCCACCATTAAGATTTAGACAGACTCTCGGGCCTTGGCTCCATATGCGATTCTTAAGCGGTTGGAAGAAGCGTCTTGTTCTAAGGCTGGGGCAAGGAAACTGCAAGGATGAATCCAGAATATCTCGTAGGGCCAGAAAATGAGGCAGTGCTTTCAAAAGGATCGCAATATCTCCAAAGGACACCGCAGCTAACTTGGGGAAGCTCCAACCGACCAAATACAGAACAGTTTGACCCTCTCCCAAGTCATAGTAAGAGTCCACAGTCCATGTTAAACTAAGTAAATAAATACATTTAGCAACACACAAGTTCAGAATGCGGGGCCAAGGAATGTACTTGCACGGAGTGCAGTTTGGTTAGGTATCCATCGCTGCAACAAAATATGCAAGAAAACCTAAAAGGAGAAGGATTTCATTTTGACTCACAGTTTGGGCTGGTGCTGAGGTGGCTCTCCATGGTGGGTACACATAGCAGCAGAAGCGTTTCCTCACAGAAACCAGAAATCCAAGGAAGAGGGAGGGCCGAGGTCCCCGTGCCCCTTCAAGGGCATGATGCTATGACTGGAAGACCTCTAACTGAGTCCTGTCTTTTATAGGTCACAGCTGCTCCCCAAGTAGCATCGTGTAGACGAAGGCTTCACTTACCACAGCAGCCTGTGGAGGATACTCTTCCAAGTCATAGCAGAGTTCAATGCCCATAAAGAGAATAATAGATGAACTACATGGTTACAAGGGATTCTGGCAAGTGTCATCCATGGATTTCCCCAATACTGAGTAAGGTGTGATGGGGAGTAGAGGATGTATGGGATCCCAGTGTCCCCTACATATTCATTACTAATTCAAAGGCAAAGTAGTGCTAAGTTTTTACTGGAGAGATTTGGTGGTTACCACATTAACAATAAACGAAGTGAACCCCACAATTATTGGATGAGTGACATAATGTGTGACCTTCTAGTATGGCTGTATAAAAAGTCTGTGCCATAAAAGACAGAGACAGGCAGAGAAACAGAAATGCAGCCTAAGCTCTGTCTGATCCACAGTGAGCTCTTGGAGGACCGATTCTGTGAAGGACGTGTGTGTTTTTGTTAATGTGGAAAAATGGAAGGATCCCAGACACAGGAAAAATATTCCCTCCAGGAGTCTGGGGGGCTGTTCCTGAGCGGGTGCATCTGCCCAGGGGGTGGGCTGAGCGAGGGTCTGGCCTTGCCTGGGTGAGGGGCCTCATCCCATTCACAAGGGCTGGAGTGAGAACCACGTGGCGGCAGCAGCACAGAGGCAGCTGTGCTGTGTGTGAGCTGGGCACCGTCTGCCCTGCTGTGGTAAAATTAGTGCCTCTGGTTCTTAGGCCTTCAAACTGAGAATGAGACGCACACCGATGTCTGCCCCCACCCACTTCAAAGCCCTTTGCATCTCTGGACTGAATCACACCCCTGCTTGCAGACTCTGTGCGAGACGTCTTGCTTTCATGCTTATCTGGACCCGTTCTTATAATTTGTGCATGTCTTTCTCCATCACTTCTCTTTCTCTTTTTCCTCTTTTGCCTTCTCTCTTTTTCCAAATATGAGCAATTGATGCATTTAGGTAAGAGGCAGATAGTCGCAACTTTCCCACAAGAGCAAACTTTTCTCAAACACAGTCCACTAAAAACCTTCTGACCCCCACTCACCCTCAACACACAATTCCTGTTTCTAGAGTTCATTCTCTGGAAAACACATCAGGATGTGAGTGACAAGTTCATCCCTGATGTACTTGCCAAGTTTAGGACTGTTGATTTCTCTGTACTTGTGCTTCCTAACAAGGGTCTTCATCCAATAAAATAAACAGACTCAAACCTGTCCCATCCAGCAGGACAGTCAATAGGGTCACCTGGGAGAGGAGCGGGGAATGAAGGAGGGGACAAAGGACAGGAGACATGAGAAATGGAGACAAGACAGGATTCTGATCAAGTCTCGTTTATTCAAGGAAGTGACACAACCTTTATAGCAGAGGGAGAAGTCAGTGTCACCGATGACAGGGAGGTACAAAGACAATCTTATAGGTTAGAGGCACTCATGTGATCCACTGGGGGGTATGTGGTAGGGAATCATGACGTGGAAGCTTTGCAGGAAGAGAAACCTATTTCCATAGGACAATGGAGGCTCCGGGGCTATCATGACCCCTTTATATATGTATGTATGGCTTCTGTAGATGGCTGATTCCCTTGAGGGGGCAGTACCTGTCTTAGGTTGAGGCATCTTCTATACAGATCCGACTCAAACCTTACCCGTCATGGGAAGGCAGGGCAGCAAATGGCCTAGCTCCTGTTTTAGGTGGCAGTCGGTGTCTCATATATGCCTTTCATTACCCGTCTCTGGCTAGCCTGTCCATCTCACCAAGGACGGGAGAACTAGGAGGTTTCCAGACCCAGATCGTCATAAGCCAGGTGGACTCCAATAGAGCACTCCCTGTCAGCCATCTCAAGCCTATGGTAATGGACCTGAATAGGTTTCATTAAAGCTGAGTCCTTTGCCAATGAGTCAACTTGGTCTTGTAGGTCCTGGATGGAACGAGATAAAGACTGAACATCGTTAATCAGCTGATTGGATAGCTTGGTATAGGAGTGCACTGCTACCCCCAATCCTGTCCCTCCCATACCTATTGCTCCAGTGATGCCCATACCCAGCAGGAGTGGGATTAATTGTACTGCCCGCTTGGAGCGGTCTAGCACATATTCAAGGCTGGGAACTGGCATTGGTTCGTCCCCAGGAACAATATCAATATCTGGGAGAAGGTAGCCATAGTGCAGAGACCAGTCCAATTTACAGGTAAAAATGTGAAGGCTAAACTTCCCCCAAATAAAAACACGTGTCCCCTCTTGGGGAAAATAGAGTCACTGTGTTGGACATCTGACTACAGTTGGTAAAAGTGACAAATCTAACATCAACAGAGTAACCACCACTGTGGATGTTCCCTATATACAGAAGGAGTTTTTGAGAGCCACAGGCTGAACCTTAAAGGGGAGGCCAGCACAATTCTGGTCCCTGAGATTTGCAATGCTATGCTGGGCAGAACTTGAGGGAGTAGCGAGGGACATGAGGGTGCCTAAGGTCATGCACAGCCAACAATCCTTAGCCAAATCAGGGCTAGAGGCATTAAGGGTTTTGTGAGCGGCTGTTGATTGTCCTTTGACATCCAAATTTTAAAAAATTGAGGATGAATAAAGAATGAGATAAAATATTTCTAGGTGACCCCCTTGTGGGGTACCATTCCCCCTTTTTTGTTTTATAAGCATTTTTCAAGCTTTTATTAGCTCATTTTATAATTACGCATTGAAATGCCTCTATAGAATGATAACAGACAAGCTACAAATTTTTATAGACATTTAGAAATCAAAACCATATAGAACATTGTAGTAAGACAATCTTGATGACATTTTGATATACTTTAATATTTTTTTTTTTGCTTTGTATAATACTTTTAACCCATCATCTCTACCTATTTAAAGTTGTTTCTTAAGAGACTATTGAGATTATTGGGAGCTCCTCATTAGTGAATAAAAAGGTTGGCCACACCTCTTATTCATCAGTTGGACTCCTCTCTTAATAATTTTTTTTCCACTCTAAGGAATTTTTGTTTAATTAGCTTAAACCTTATGATGTGTATAAACAATTTTAATATCACTTTAAGGCTGTTAATTTAGGAAAAGGCATGCTTTCAAGTCTATATCTCAAATTATATTTGGAACAAATATTAAAAGAAAAAAGGAAGAGCTGTTCATTGAAAGACACACAGACACATAACCCCTTAAAAAAATTAAGAGTGCACTCAGATATTTGGCCAGATTAAATTATAGCAGTTGTATTACAAGCTTTAGAAATTTTATAAGTAGACCAGTCAGGTTTTGTTATTCATCAATTATTAGAGATCTCTTACTAGAAAAAGTGGAAGAATGAATCTTTCATCTATAATTGATGTGTATATTTTGTATTTTTTGACAACACTGAAAAAATTTAATTATTTTTATATATTTTGTCACTTATTTAGACCTCATATTTCCATTTGGTCAGTTCCTTGAAGAGGCCCCGGGCTGGATCTAGCCTGGTCGCTGTTAACTTCTTTAGATCTGGCTCTGTGGTACAGCCTGACAGTACACTCTGGGATCCAATTAGGTAGGTTAGCATTCTCTGGAAAAGCAGAAGCACACCCTTTGCCCCAGGTTAGCTGTGGACTGAGTCCCTTCCATTGTGCGATATAGAGATCTCTCCAAAGGAACCTTTTTAGCCTTTTTCTTCTTACCTGGTTTGTCGTTCTATTGCTGAAAAAGTATAAAAATTTAATAGTAGATACTAACAAGTGAAATTGGCAGGATTGACTCCCCCTTGCTTTATCAGAATTTTGATCCTACAGTGGCCTTTGGAGGCCACCACTAGGCCTTTTATAATTTAAATGGTGTGCCAAAAGTGACTGTTTAAACTCAAGTGACTGTTAAACTCCATGGCTTTTACACATTATTTTAAAGTTTTCATTTGTTTGTAAAATATCAAAGCCTTATTTTTAATATTTTTAATTTAGGACAGTAAAAGAAGCAATCAAACTTAACTAGGAATTGAAAGAATTTAAGTAATCTTTTAAAATACCTTGGAGCAATGACCTTACACCTTCGGAGCTGCCCCACCTAGAGGTCACCCACATTTGCATTTGAAAAGCCATTCAAATGCTTTTCTTTTCTTTTCTATTTTCTAACCAACTATTTAGCTTTAACAATTTCAAAATCAGCAAAGATGACCAATTGTGCATCATAAGAATCTGGTATGGTTTAAACAAAGAATTACAACTTTGATTTTCCTGTATAAACAGCACTGATTACACCAAACAAAACCTGGAGAACTTTAGCACTGGGGCTGTCTTTGGTTGATTTTACTTGACAGGCGTGCTGGTCCAGTGGCTAGGATCAGCTTAATGTTCTTAGTACTTAAAAAGGTTTTCTTGAGCCCACATTGCCTGAAGCTTTAAAGGAGCTGGGGCCCTGTAGCCATGGCCTCTGCAGCTGAACCTATCTTGCAGATGCCTATCTGGGTCAGCCTAGGATGTGAGCATGGGCCCCCCCATCTCAGTTTGTGCCCTTCCCCCTGACAGCGCCCAGTCACTTGAAACCAGCTGTTTAAAATTTAAAAGAAAATTTTCTGCAGTTTTTAGCGAAGTGACCAAATTCTCCACAGTTAAACATTTATTTTTATTTTGTTGAGATAAAAATTGTTTAACTGTATCCTTGTAGGGCGGCAGCCATAGCAAGGCCCTGTTGATCAGCTGGTCCCATCTCTGCGCAGAGCACCAGAGTGCGTGTGTGTCTCAGGGTCCCCTCACCTATGGGGGCGAATGGCAGCTTGGCAGGCCACATTTGCATTTTCAAAAGCTAATTGTCTGACAAGGTCAGAGTTTTGTTCCACATTACCAACAACCTCTCGGTGGCTTGAAGCAGCCGATGAACAAAATCTGCAAAGGGCTCTCCTGGACCCTGTCTTATTTTAGTGAAGGAGGAGGTGGCCTCCCCATGGGAGGGCAATCTCTTCCAGGCCCTAGTTGCTACAACTGGATTTGAGAAAATAGCCCAGCATCATATCTAGATTGTGCCTCTGTTGTGGAGAAATTTTTTGTGCCTGCCAGCATCTCATAGGTCCAGCCATTGCCGATCTCAGCATTCTTTTTAGCAGTAGACTCACAATTTTCCTGATATTCAGACTTCCAAAGCAAATAATCTCCACCGGACAAGGCAGCCTTGGCCAACGTATGCTAATCCTTAGGGGTGAGCCATCCTTGGGTCATGGAATCCAGTACAGTGAGTATATACGAGGCCGTCGGGCCATACTGTGTGACAGCGGCCTTTAACTCTTTCAGCAGTTTTAGATCAAAAGGTGTGTGCGTTCCGATAGTCTGAGGCTGTTCCCCTTCGTTCCCCGCCCTTGGTGTTTCAGTTACAGGAAACGCCCAGTGGGCGGCTATTTTGCACTTAGGATTTGGCCGAGAAGGGGGAAGTAAAATGGTGGATGCCTGGTGGTCGGCCCTCTCACTGCGAATTACTGCAAGCTCTTGGGCGAGGTCAAAACGCTGTTTCTCCAATTGAATCTGTTTCCGGAGGTCGCTAACTTTATTTTCTAACCCCTTAATCACGTTAGAAGACGCCCCTTTTTCCTTTAAGTTCTGAGAGGGTGGAATCTGTGGCATATGTGGGCGGTATTTAGCGGCCTCACCACCCAGGGTTTTCCAATCTACAGCTTCCTCCTCAGAGCTGCCATTATTAAATGTCAGATTCTGAAGGGCAGACAGATCAGGGTACACGCTGGGAACCTCGGGGGCAGTGAGCGGCCGGGAAGTCACAGCCTCTTTGTCAGGAGGAGCAGAGTAGTGGATTCCTCAGAGGAGGGAGAGTCAGAGTCCGCCTGGGAGGGAACCGGCGTGGAAACAACCTGCTTTATCCGGGGATCCCAGTGCCTTTGCTGGAGAATCTCATCAATAAGATTCCAATGGGAAAAGGCAGTTACAGGAACCTTTTCCGGTCCGAAGACCCTATAGTAATCTTGTAGGGTGTCTCCCACCTGCCACCATCTTTTAGAGTCGATTGTTCCTCCAAGGGGAACCAAGGGCACACTTTATGTGTAAACTGAAAATATTCACATATAATTTTTTGCTTCAACCTTTACTCCTCGCGCCTTTAATGCTTTGCTTAAATTGTCGACAAAAATCTCATGTTCATTTAATTCCTGTCCCATTGTCTGAGGGAAGGTGAAAAAGGGTTCCGTCCACTTACCGAGATCCAGACGTCGCAGCAGGCAGCCACGGCACAGGCCTCTTTCACTTTCTCTCTTGTGCGCTCACTCGGACGGTTCTGTCGCTGAATCCTCCGTACCAGGAGCCCCACACGTTGGGTGCCACCTGTCCCGACCAGCGAGTCAGTCAATGAGGGTCACCTGGGAGAGGAGCGGGGAATGGAGGAGGGGACAAAGGACAGGAGAAGCGAGAAATGAAGACAGACAGGATTCTGATCAAGTCTCATTTGTTCAAGGAAGCTACACGGCTTTTATAGCAGGGGAGAGGAAGTCAGCGTCATGACGCGGGCGTACTAAGGCAATCTTACAGGCTAGAGGCACTCATGTGATCCCCTGGGGGAGTATGCGGCAGGAAGTCATGACGTGGCAGCTTTGCAGGAAGAGAAACCTATTTCCATAAGACAATGGAGACTTGGGGGCTACCATGCCTCCCACACAAACTCACATTCAAATGCCCAAAGCAGATCACAACTTGGAAAGGCCAACCCAGAGAAAGAGTTGTGCAGATACTGAAAACAGGGCAGACTCCCCCCCACCCCCCAGTGAAAGTTCCAGCAGTGCAAGGTCTGGGCCAGCTCAGGTGAGCTAGGGACTCTGAAGCCTGATGAAGCATACAGAGGTAAAAGAGGAAACAATCACAGTTCTCCCAGTTGTAGATAATTCCCCACAATGTGCTTGTCGCTCCACTGTCAGGTGCTGCAACTCCAAGTGTGGGGACACTTTGCTGACACAGCCAGACTCTCCCACACTGCCAGGTGCCCTCCGGACCAGCTGATCACTGGGACCAAAGACCCATGGCCACAGGCTTGTGAAGACCCAGTCATGCAGGGAGCTGATGAACCTCTGGCTGTCCATTTGGTGTCAGCTGTTCACACCTCTGTCAAGGAAGGTCAAAGTCTCCTCATGCTAGCATAGCTTTGTTCTTCAGAATTACAGGAAAGCCCTGAGAAACAGATTAATATTCTTATAAGAGAGATTTATATTCTGGACAACTTTTGGAGAATTTGCGTTTCATTGAAACATGAGGTAAGAGGGTGGAAAACAAATTATGCTGAGAGTGGAGGCTACATAATTTCCTTGGCCAACTCACTCCACTCTCCAGATTCCCCCGAGAAACCCGCTCTTGCTTTGTATTGCAGTGTAATGGGACCTACACTGCAGCTAGTCCGTAAGGCTGCTGAGGGGGCGGTACTGCATCCCTTGGACCTGCTGCTTCTCCCAGCTCAAGATTGAAATGCACTAATATTATTCAGACAGGATATCATGCTGCATCTTGTCCTCTGAATAACTAATCGGAAGGTAACAACATGAAATGTACTATTGTATCAGTCCTATTAACCTGTTTTGAAACTGTTTCACTGCTATTTTATCTTTTTTTTTCCTCATTAAAATGAATAAAAAAAATAGGTTGAAATGTGTAGGCAAGCACCAGAGTGTGGGCCTTCTGGCCTTGTTTCTACTGGGGAGGCAGAGGTGGGAGCACCCTTCGGTGCGTCCTGGCAGTCCTGGATCAGCACCGGTGTCAGCTTCCCTGCCGTGGCTTCCAGGCGGCTGGGCGGAAGGGGGCCTGTGCTGTGCACACCCCTGCACTGCAGCCTGCACAGTGCACACAGGCCCTGCTTGAAAAAGAAACTTAAAAAGTTACTTCTTAATTTGCACATAAGGCAAGCAAGAATGTGTTAGCGTGGAGTGTACACACACACACACACACACACACACACACACACACACACACGACTTACCAAAATTGAGATGAGTGGCTGCCCTTACTCCTGAGTGGCAAAGCGAACACGCAGATTTTCTGTATTTTAAACGCCTTCCCTGGTCTGATCAAGTACGAGAAGTGACCACAGTCACTCAGGCAAAGCACACGCTGCTGCTTCCCGTCCTAAAAGACCACAGAGCACCAAGGGCCTCCCCCCCAGGTCCTTTCAAATGCAAAAGCTTTATGTCAGCTTTCTGCCTGAACTGCTTAGGGAGAGCAGCTTCCCAAGGCCCATTGCTGGGTGTCTTCTCTTGGGCGGCCTCGACGCATGTCCAGTCTCAGAGCTCCTTGGTTCTTACCCAGTGCCATGGACCTGGATACTGTTGCAGGCAAACTTAGAGAACAGTCTAGGGGAATGAGGCCATTTAGCCTGTGTCATCCAAGGAACAAGAATTAATCCTCTCCCTGTGCTGGTTCTAAAGTTGAGATGGGTGGTGAGTGGAGAAAACTCCCCTGGCCCAGGTGGTCCAATGGAGAGGCAAGCCCATGGAAAAAGCAGCACGCCAGGGAGCTGGCTGCTGGCCCTGCCTTGCCAGACAGCTCTGGGAATGCTGCTGGACAGTGCCCCAAGCCAGCAAGCCAGACTGGCTGTTCCACACAGAAACCACGCTTACACAGACCCACTTCCTTCCAATGTTTTTTTCTGTTCTGGGTCTCTCCCAGGGTCCTCTGCAGTCATATCTGCCCAAACCCGGAAGGTTTATTGAACATGGGATCTGGAGTGATGCCTCAGTTTACCTTGTTTGATATCTTGACAAGCTTTCTTTTTGTGACAACAGTAATGCTTGCTAATTTTCTTCCAAATTGGCCTGCACTATTAAACTTCTGTGTGTAAAGCTGCACAAGAATTGTGTAATAATGTCCCTTACTGCACCACAAACTGAGCGATGTGTGCTCCACCCTGGCAAAGGCCTGGTTGAGCTTTGCTTATGTTTACATACTACTGGAGCATTTGGACAGGGCTATCCCTTAATCTCTTCTCTTTAAACAAATAATTCTCTCCTTTACTCTCCACAATACTTACTAGAAACACTTCTAACTTAGTGATCCCCAATTTTAATGTTGGCTTTCACTGAGCCAATACGTGTTCACTGGGAATGACTCTAAGGAGCGGAGGGCATCCGTGTCCCTCGCACCGTATGGGACACAGCTTCACTTCAGTGACTCAGATCTTCAGTCTCACACGGTGCATACAGACACGTGTAAGAGCAACTCTCCTCCCGACCCCAGGCGAGCTGCAGCACGTGCACACCGGAGGGGACTCGATCAATTTCTCTCTCTCCACGCTTACTCCTTCTGCACCCAGGCTATGAATGAGAGTGGAGGAGAGGGACCAAAAGCTCTGCTGTGACAGCTGCGGTGACCAGGGAGAAGCGCTTCACGCACTGCTGTGCTCGAAGCCCAGCCTGTGCTCCAGCCCATCCCAAGCGCACACACTTGGCGTTCTGCAGCTCATTTCATACAGAACACATGAGATCCAATAATTGTTTTGCAGATTTGTAGTCAGTCCTTAGGTCTTCTTGGAAACCAACCCATGCCTTCTAACTGACCTGAGAGCCCCCTTCTCAAGTCATGAGAAAAAAGAAGCCATACCTGTTCTCTTTGCTCTTGTGGTGGAGCGCTCTTCCAGACTCTCCTGACTCCCACAACACCCATAAAGCCAAACATAAATGGATATCTGAAATATCCCAAGTGTTAGTTTTGATCCAATTTGGGGTGCGGGGGGAGGTGAAGCTGGAGGACCACTGCTGGACACCTGGATTCCTGCCTGTGCTGGCTGCAGCATTTCCTTCAGGAGACAGTAGCGGCTGCCCTGGAGTCCCAGGGTGAGATTTGCATTTTACGTGCATTCCATGAGGAGGGTGACAGGCGCTATGATGGTCATGCTGTACGATACGAATAGGTTTAACCTTCGTGTTTGATTCTAACATCCTTCGTGATCTGAGACTCTATGCATATTACAACTATTCCAGCTGTTCACTGTTCATCGATTTTACATGTGAATTAAAGTTCTCACAAAGTCTCACTGTAGGCATCTTAAATGCTATTGACCAAACCTGTGTGCTGAATTTACTAAATCTACTCATATTTAGGTGTCTGAGTACATTTTCATACGACATAAGACCAAGGAAGATCTTCAGCTTTCAGCTCAGTTCCATTAAGCAATGTGGAAGTCTGGTTTCAGAGCTGGTTCTTAGCGGTGGCACTGTTTATGTGCTACAGCAGTGGGACCACGTTGCCATGGAGTGCGCAATAGTCTGATCTACAGAAAAAATGCCTTCTGCAACTTAGGATAGGGACCTGAGAATGAAAAGCAAATCAGCTAGTGATTCAGAATTTTAAGTAAAACATCACAAACCAATTGACATTATAGAAAAAATAAAATCTGTGGGAAGATGAAGTATAAGGAAAAGTATATCAATTAAGAAGGAAGACACATAGACATTAATTTGAAGTCTTTATCCTGGACTCCATGGAAGACCTGAGGGTCAGTTTGTGAGATTTGGGCATCTGTGGTCCCCCTGAAGTTGATGCAAATTTTTGTGTTAATGTGACAATGTGCACTTTTAGGGAGATGTGTTAGTTAGCATTCTGTTACAGTGAAAAAAAATATTTGAGAGAAATGACTTCAAGGAGAAAAACTTTATTTTTATTTTTGGGTCATGGTGTCAGGGATTTCAGGCCAGACTGAGCTGGTCTCCCTGCTGTGGCCTGAGGTGAGGCAGACAGAACAGGATGGATGGCTGCGTGTAAGTCAGGAAGCTGAGGTGGGGGGAGGGAAATGCTAAGAACTGGAGAGGGGGAGGGGAGAGGGGGGAGGGGAGAGGAAGAACCAAAAAGCAAGGACTGTTGGGTTTCTTACTCCTGCTTTGTTTCCATTTGATTGGCCAAAACCCCCTCTTTGGGGTGGGTCTCTTCCATCAGTTGCTGTCCCACATGCCAATCATCCCTGGAAACACCCTCACACACACAGCCCGAGGTGTGTTTTCTCAGTTTCCCAAGTATTTCTCAGTCCTGTTCAATCGACACCATCACTGAAGCGTTCTTATCTCTCATGAGAATCCCAGAGGAATAGACACACCACACCCTGTAGGAAGAGTCCTTACTTATAACAACAACACCGCACTTGAACTTCTGAAATCTAGACTTTGTAAATCCTCCTCTCTATAGCCCGGCACACAAACGAGCTGGCCGCTTTGTCACCTTGGGCACTATGTACCCACTGGGGCTCCACTGTGTTCTTGAGACTGTGGTTCCCCGCAGTGTCAGGGACACGGCTTGGGAGGAGAGCTCCACAGTGCTGCTCTTCTGCATGACGACTTGGGATCATGAAAAGTACATTTGAATAAAGTAGCTGGAGACCAAATTTAATTTTATAAAAACCAAATTGGAAAATACTGTTTTGATTTGCTGCAAAATGTACTTTCTTATACTTTGCTTCAGCGCAGTTCTGCTTTTTACATTACTCCATCCCCAGGACAGACAATTTACCAGCTTACTACCCACAGGGGCAGAGAATCTATGTATCCCAGTGCCATGTTTTTCCATTAAGAGGATCCAAAGATATTGATCCAAGTATTTTTTCATCCCTTTCTAACTGTACCAAAATGATAACTGAGGGACTTGATTGGACCACTGTCTCCTTTGGGAATAATCATCAGTTTCCTGCTCTGTGATTCAGGGTGGAAATGCTGGCAGTCATAGAACATCAGTACCTCCCCAACAGATGCAACTTGACAGTACAAAAGCCAAAAGGCTGTTTGAGACAGAGGCTTTGGGAAGTCATCTATGACTTTTGCCCAATTGTAGGGTATGCTGTGCACAGTTAAGGAAATTTAATTTGATCAAATGTCGCATGACTAATTTTTAAAACAAAACTTGAGGTAATGAAGTGCTTAGGCTGAAGCCAGTAATAGCAGACAGCTGTTCTCTAGGCCTGCAGATTTACTCCAGAACGTTCTGTGGGTATCAAAACTTGAGGCTTCTTAGACCTTATATAAAATTATACAGCATTGGCACAGCCTCCTGTGTGCTGCTGATATCATTGCTAGGTCACTTACAATTCCCAGTAGAATGCAGACACTACATAGGTAGTGGTTATAACAGTTGTTACACTGTAGCATTGAGAGGAGACAGACAAGGCAGACGTTCAGTACGTGTTCGGCACGACACACTGTTTTTCAAATATTTTGTGTTCACGTTTGGTTGAATCTGTGGGCCTGGGACCCACAGAGAGCCAGTTGGATAACGTCCTCAAGCAATAAAAGAAGAAATAAGCAGCGCAAGCCAGAAAACTGTTATAACCACCACGGTGTTCGGCAATAAGCTTCTCAACTGTTGGAAGTAAAAACTAAGATAAACAATTGCTTTAGTGACTCACTAAGCGGGATTATTGCGAGAAAAGACTCAAATGCAGAGCTCAAGCTTCTGTTCTTCGAGGACGGGAGCTCAATAAAAGTGAAAGGAAGCGTGCAGGGCTGTTACCGGTGCTAGGTTTTAGGTTTTCCCCTTTCATTTGTGAGATTCAATTGATAATGGGGTGAGCCATGTGTATTTTACAAATTTGCATACTAGTTTACAAACCAAGGCTAGTGTTTGTTACCTACCAAAGATTCCATCTTAAGGGAGTTTTCCAAATTATCTCAGGGAAACGTGATTTACTTTGGTGTTATTATTTATAAGTACATCGTTTTGAGCGTTAGGACCATTTATTAGCCAGTTCTCAGTTTATCTCATCTGGGCATTAGCTCTTCACCATCTGCTTGGGGCTGGTCCCGGGGTTCCATTCTCACAGCCAGTACATGGGCAAACTTTGCCAGTAGAGGGAGCCGGAGGGTCACACTGGGACGAAGGGGACGTCTGTTTCTGCTGCTGGCTTGCTGAGTTTCCTCGGATTTGGGCGTGAGTGCGGTGGCGGGGTGATCTATTGGTACTCTACGCTAGCACTGCGCCAGGGTGCTCAGCCCCTGCGGAGGATCACAGCCTGGAGCTGCCATGGTGACTGCTTCCTTCCTGGCACCAGGAGCCCAAGACCTCCTGAACATACCCGGCGGCTCACTGTATTTTCCTGTCCCTGAACTCGTCCTCTGTGCTTTTCCCATGAGTTTCCGTCCTGAATCAATCTCCCCAACGCTCAGCTCCTGCAGCACAGTGGTTGGCTCAAGTCCTGGACTTCAAGTCATAGTCTTCAGTGTTCAAATCTTGCAGGGGCTTTGAGGTTCAGACAGTGCTAGGATCTGGCAGGTACCATTTTCCCAGCCTAGGAAATCACAGGCCATAATTTCTCGAGTTTCCAATTCCAGCAGTGCCCAGAGGCCAGTAGATTCCCTTGTCATTGAAAAAGATGGATTCAACAGGCACCTCTGGTGAGACACCTCATGACGGTTCCACCACACAGAAGGCCGTGGCTTTGTCTTCCCCACTGAGGTCAGCCCTGGAGCAGGAGCTTTCTGCAGGGGCTTGGTCCCAGGGCTGCGCTGGTAGCTCCTTTTCTGTGGCTCCTGTGTTCTTCTGAATCCTCTTCAGCTCTCATTAGCCAATTCATCAGTATTCTGTTCCCTGCTAATGTTCAGGCAGCCTTTCTTACTAAAGAAGAAAAGCTGACCATGTGACTTCTGCCTCTTAACTGGGCATGGCCCAGACAAGCAATAACTTTGGAAACTCACTCAGTTTCTGTGATTCTCTAACTGTCCTGTCTGTTCTTCTGAACCAGACTGTTGCTATTTTATATTGAGCCCCTTCTTACATTTAGACAGAAAGAAAACCTGTGGAGCACTTGGGAGGCTGAGCCAGGAGGATTGTTGTGAGTTCGAGACCAGCCTGAGCTACAAAGTGAGCTTAAGGCCAGCCTGAGCTGCATAGTGAGACCCTGCCTCAAAAAGACAAAAAAAAAAAAAAAAAAAAAAAAAAAAAAAAAAAAAAAAAAAAAAAAAAAAAAAAAAAAAAAAAAAAAAAAAAAAAAAAAAGAAAACCTGTGGAGAAGCAAGCAACTCTTTGAATTAGAAATGCCAAAGCTCCAGCACATTCACAGAACAGTCCCATCACCTGAGTAGATGACATCTTCATGCAACAAGTCAGGAAGGCTCTGAGCACAGAAGTGGAGCATCACGTCTGTCCTTTTACTTGACAGCAGACCACAAACCCTTGATTGTCTCTTTCTTCAGTCCCTTTTCACCTTTCTCACTTGTAAGCTTCTGTAGACAGGAATTCCAGGATGAGACTAGATGGGGCTAGGGAGGCTGCAGCGAGTTATGCTAGGAGAATAGTGCTGCAGCTTTCATGCAAGCAAGCGGTGCCAGTGTTGACACCAGCAAGAGGCACCTCCCAGAAGGACATCTGGGAGGGAAAGTTGGGGTCCTCACCTGCCAAGTCAGGATCCCTTCTCTCCTGCCCCTCTTGCTTTTCATCTGGGCACTCTGCGCCTTCGCGGTGGTCACTGGCTTCGTCTTCTTCCAAGTGTCCTCCCTTCCTAAGAAATTCATCACCATGGTAGCTTTCTGTTTTTCTTGTCACCTTAGTAAGAGCCTCCCAGTGCAAATTAAGGCAGTGCTTTGTAACCCTAAGAAGTGACCGAGCGCCACTCCCATTCTGCCTGTGCTCCTCTGTGCTCCACACAGGAGTTGCTTTGTTTGTTGTGGTACTGGAGGCTGAACCCACAGCTCTGTCCTGAACTGCACCCCAAGCCCTATTTTGCTTGTCATTTGTCTCCATAATTTTATTGAGAAATAAATAGCAATGAGACAGTTTCAAATCAAATTAGTAGGACAGTTTCAATAATCAATACATTGCACATTGTTTTCTTAGTGGTTAATTGTTGCACAAGTTGCAGACATGATATTGTATTTACAAACACTATTAGAACAGGTCCCTCCATTCATTCAGTTAAGAGAATGCAGCTGTATATCTATCTTAACTATTTTGTATATACATATACAAAATGGTCATTCATTTGTATCTCCTTTTTTGTTTAGTTTTGTCAATTAAATATTATAGGTGTGTGACTTCAGAAAAATAAAATAGTTCAGTAGTCCATAATAGGGTTTGGTTTTCTATATGTCTGGCAGTGTCAGAAGTTGTTGACTTGAGTCTTTTACAGCTCAGCATATTAATATGGCTTTACTTCTTATACTTCAGTTTAATGCTTTTCTGCTAGATGGTTAAGACCAAGAGAAAGAAAGACCTATGTAACAAGAATTATAGCTTTTGCATGTGATTAAATTCCCTCAGTCAAATCCCTTCAGGATTTATGCTGAGACCCTGTACCACAGGTTGTAGATCCTTTGTCTGTCAGTCGTGTGGATGAGTCATGGTCATTGCTTGACCAATTTGCTCTCTGTGAAAACCTGAGGGAATGTTTTCTCTCCAAGTGACCCTCCTTAGGCTCACTCTACATCATCAATCACTTTCCTCTGTGGCCCCATAATCTCCTTGAACAGAAAATTTGGGACACCACTGAGTTGTATGATGTTACAGTACAGGTTCTCACATGTCCTGAGACCTAATTGACCTGGAAAGGCTAGGGCCAAAATGTTGGCTCTCCTCGTGGCCCTCCTTTTCCTCTAATTTTTTTGTCTGCATACAGGTTGTTAACCCTCCAGGAGAGAAGTTTATTGTTATTACCGTACATCCTAGGATGTTGAGCTTGGCCTCACTATCTGTCTGAATGTCAAACATTTTAGGCTTAACATGGAACAGGTATTTTTCATCAAGTATTGATATGTTAAACTTTAAGTCCCTACAAAATATAACATAAAATATTAAAATATATTTTAAAAATAGGAATAAACAATTACATATGTTTATACATAAATTCAGAAATCTAACCATATACAGCATTGCAGCAGGACAGTCCCACATCACTCCTTTTCCTCTCTCCTGCCTTCATTCACCAACCACCCTCCTTTTAAACAAACATCTACCTGAGAGACAGCTCAGCAGCAACCGGCATGTCATGACAAGCAGCACCGATTCAGAAGACCAGAATGACAGGCACGGCCAGCCTGAACCTACTATTACAAACTGTCATCTTCAGTGCAGTTGCTTAGTTCACAGGTATTAGCATATATAGTGAGTCAGGGTGAGAATCCTTCCAATTAACTGCTAGATTCGAAAATCTTCTGAAGATTCTGAGGATCATTTCCTAGCTCTTCTCCTTGCTCTCTTTTCATTGTCTAGTCTTCAAGTTCTTGCTTTCCTTTTGTGTTATACCTTTGTATTTGTATTTGTTCTTTTGAGTTATTATACTAGGGAGACTATGATATTTACACATGTGTATCTGGTTTATTTCACTTATGAGTATATGTTCAATAGAGAGAAATAAAAGAAATAAGAATAGGTAAAGAAAAAGTTAAATTAACATTATTTGAAGATGACATGATATTTTACTCAGAAGATGCAAAAACTCTACCAATAAGATACTACAACCGATACACAAATTCAGTAGCATAGCAGGATACAAAATCAATACCCAAAAGTCAACAGCATTCCTCTACACAGATTACTTTTTTTAAATTGAAGAACAAATAGTGATATAACAAGGAGTTGAGGCATCTAAATTGGTTTAATAATAATGGAATGCTCATCTTTGACAAGTCTAGACAAAAAAGGGGGGTACATAGGAAGAATCATGATGTGTGTGTATAAACAGTACAGCTACGATAAATATGATGTGCTTCTGCATAATTCTATGAGAAGCAAGATTTGCACTAATAGTGGCTGGACAAGATATTATGTTGGCTTCTAGTATTATGGACAAACACTAGGGAGATAACAAGGTAGAAAGTATTAATCATTGAATCTGTGATATAATTCAGCTATAAAAGCTAAGTATATAGCTACACTCTCTTCATTCACTGATTAGAGACATCTGCTTGCACCAGTCTTCATTCCCACCAGCAGTGGAGAAGCGTTCCCTTTTCCCCACATCCTCTCCAACATTTGTTGTTGGTTGATTTCCTTATGATAGCCATTCTTTCTGGAGTGAGATGGTATCTCAGTGTCATTTTAATTTGCATTTCATGGATGGCTAGTGATGTGTCACATTTTTTCATATATTTATTTGCTTCTTTAATTTCATCCTCTGAGAAGTGTGTATTCATCTCAGATGCCCATTTCTGGATTGGGTCTTTAAATTTGAGGGCCCTAATATATCTTAGTTGCTTATATATTCTAGAGAGCAGACCTTTGTCTGATTGCTTATTAGTTAGAATTTTTTCAAAATTTGTGGGTTGTCTTTTCACTTTGTTCACAATTTCTTTTGACATGCAGAAACTCCTCGAGTAGAGTTGATCCCAGTTGTTGATTCTTTCAAGTGTTTCCCGTGCAAATACATGTTTGTTCCTGAACTCTTTGCATAACCCTATGTTTCAAATCAAATTAACAGGACAGATTCAATAAACAATACATTGTTTTCATAATGGTTTGGTATTGTATAAGGTGCATACATAATATTATACTTACAGACACTATTATAGCAGATGTCTCTAATCAGTAAATTAAGAGAATGTAGCTGTATACTTATCTGATTTTTTAAAGCTGAATTATATCACATTTTCAATAATTAATACTTTGTACCTTGTTATCTTCCTAGTGGTTGTCCATAGTACTAGAAGCTGACATAAGGCGTGCCCGCACCGCCCCACCCCGCCCTGCGGACTTCGCTGCCTGCTATTTCGCAGGTTTCAGCCTCTTTTCCAGTGTGGTCACTGCCTTCAGCCAGTTCAGGATCATGGCGACAGCAGAGGTATTGAACATTGGCAAAAAACTCTATGAGGTAAAACAAAAGAAGTCTATGAATTGTTAGATAGCCCAGGAAAAGTCCTCCTGCAGTCCAAGGACCAGATTACAGCTGGAAATGCAGCCAGAAAGAATCATTAGGAAGGAAAAGCTGCCATTTCCAATAAGATTACCAGTTGTATTTTCCAGTTGTTACAGGAAGCAGGTATCAAAACTGCTTTCACCAAAAAATGTGGAGAGACAGCCTTCATTGCACCCCAGTGTGAAATGATTCCAATTGAATGGGTTTGCAGAAGAATAGCAACTGGTTCTTTTCTCAAAAGAAATCCTGGCGTCAAAGAAGGATATAAGTTTTACCCACCTAAAGTGGAGCTATTTTTCAAGGATGATGCTAATAAT